>JAODAL010030691.1:0-49545 GCA_025379985.1 Phyllomedusa bahiana
TGTCCATTAAAGTGTCCTACCTATTCCTGAATCCCCTCTTGTATGGGTAATAGGTCGCTATAAGCTACAAAACCTTTTGACTACCCTGATAGACTGCCGCCCTTGTTGCTATAGCTACAGGCTGGCTTCTACTGCATCCTAGTAGAAGGAGTAAACACTCACCTTGAATTCAAAATGAAACCAAAAAAAAGGACTGAGGAAAGATAAAACAAGTGTGAAAAACCCCTTTAAGCGGAAAAAAAAAAAAAGACGTGGATCCCCACAGAAGACAACAGTATATGATAGCAAAATTAATTTCCATGGGAAGAGAATACCTTCACACATCCTCCCAAGTGCCCAAACCTCTCCGGGATGTAGTATAAATATCCAAATCTACCATAAAGAGAAGACGCAAAAAAGAAAATAAAAAAAGGGTTCACTGCCGTGCAAGCCCCCTAAGCCCAAGAATAAAAATGCTAGATTGGATTTTTCAAAAAAAAAAAAAAATTTTAAAGAAGCCTAAAGTTCTGAAAGAACAATTTTTGGGGGCAGATAAAAACAAGATCAGCCTCTACCAGAATATGGAAAGAAAATGTAGCAAAGGGCGTGGTAAGCTTGGTACAAAGCATACCCATCTGTAAAACAGGGGGGAGGCATGGGAGGGCTTGGCATGCATGGCTGCTTGGTACGGGTCCTAGTGTTTATTGATTGAATGGAACAAAACCCGTGGATAATTCAGAGAGCACTGTTGCTCAAATCCACCCAAAAACTAAATTGGTGAGCGTTTCATGATACAGATGGGAAAAAAACCTAAATATAAAGCCAAAGCAACCCGGAAGTTTATTAAAGCAAAGAAGTGGAATAATCTTGAATAGACACCTGATCTCAACCCAATTGAGCAACATTTCACTTGTTAAAGGCTGATCTCCAGACAGGCCACAAACAAACAGCAACTGAAAACCGCTGCAGTGAAGGCCCGGGAGCATTTAAAAAAGGGGGAAACCCAGCGTCTGGGATGTCCATGAGTTTTAAGACTTCAGGCAGTATATAAATTAAATTTTATTTAAGTTATTTAATTTGTCCCCATTACTTTTTAGCCCCCGACTAAAGTGATTGATTTGTTTAAAAAAGATCTTTATTCCTAACACTTTTTATGCGATCTTTTTTTTCAAACCCCCCCCAAAAAATCCAAAATTCAATGCATCTGAATTTTTTTCTAAAATTCACTGTGGGAAGTCAGAACCCAAAAATTTGAAAAAAATTTTCTGTCCCGATATTTCTGGACCGAACTGTATAACCTATTATCAGAGATCCTCTTTTTTTTCTTATATCCCTTATAGCCAAGCCAGCTTTCTCTCTGATATAACCCTATATACCGGCTCAGCTTCTCTTTTTTCATCATATAACCCTATATATTTAAAGAGTCAGCCCCCCTCTATCATATAAACCCCATATATCACAAAATCAGCTTCTCCCTCTATTTTAAACCCCCATTTATCACGAGCTAGCTTCTCTCCCTTAAACATATAACCCCATTATCACAGAGCCACTCTCTCCTTTTATTCCCTTTTTAAAAAAAATTACAGGCTCAGTACCTCCTTTCAATAAGCAATTAAGACTTTCTTTTTTTTATAAACCCATAATACAAGCTAAGCTTTCCTTTCCTTTTCGATAAACCCTATTTAAATCAAGACCCGGGCTTCTTCCCTTATCAAATAAAACCCTAAATTCCCCGGCTCAGTTCCTTCCTCATATATAACCCCCAAAATAATCCAGAGCTAGTTCTCTCCTCTACAAAACCCCTAATATCCAGGCCAGTTTCCTTCTTCTTTTTAAAATAACCCTATATAAAGTAAATTTTCAGCTTTGTCGACGTTTGGGGGACTCGTGCCTGTGAGAATAATTTTTTTACATTTTTTACCTACCATGTGATTCAGAGTTTGTTTTCTTGTGACACATTGTGTTTAAAGTTAGCAATAAATTTTGGTCCACAAAGTCCTTGTTTATATGTGAAAAAATATCATGAAAAATTTGCAATTTTCAAACTTCAAAAATTTCTGCATGTAAGACGGATAGTTATTCCACTCAAAATTTTTAAACTAGCCCCGCCTTATGTCCACTGTGGGTTGGGTAATTTTTTTTTAAGTTTTTTTTTTTTGTTTTTTTTTTTACCACATTTGGGGGGTTAGCAATTTTAGTAGTATATTTTACATTTTCAAGAGAATTGGGGAAAAAAAGTTTGTTTTAGGGGCCCGTCCAGTCGATGTGGCTTTTGGGGGCCCGTATGTTGTAAACCCCCTTTTTAAAGTCCTTATCGGGGCGAATATCCCAGTATTTTTTGCTAGACAGTTTAGTGTATATAGGGATTTCTTTAGTGTGTAGATAAGATGTTTGTTTTTTTCATAATTTTTTTTTTTATATTGATATTTATAATAAGTTATTGTAGGTCCTAGGATTTCTACCTTCTATGTATATTTGATGGATGGACTTCATTTCATATTCTTCCAGTTGTCCGGACATGAGGTTTTTTTTCAATTTTTCTTGGCCGGAGAAGCTTAGATGAGCTTGATAAAAGGGTTTCTCTTTTCTTGGAAAATTTTTTTCTTTCCGAAACCAGTGCCCTTTTGCTGTAAACAACTGGCCTTGGGAATGTGAGAAAAGGTTGTAATCGTAGTAACAAAAGAAAAAAATTGTTCCACCACCAGGAGCAAAACGTAAAAATGCATTACATATAGAATCTCAGAAATTAAGCAGATGCAAAATAGTTTGGTAAAATTGGGGTTATAGATACCCAAAAGTGATTGTCTTAAAAAGAGGGAGTCTCCGTTCAAAGCTGTAGGGAGGTGAACATGAGCCTGAAGGCCAAAAAGTTCAAAAAATTTTTACCTTTTGGTCAAATACATTTTATTGGATACAATTTAAACAAAAAAAACCCCTTTATAGATTTTGTCAGGAGACCCCTGGCCCTCAGGGTCGACAAACTTATTTGGGTGTTCGGACTTTTGGCGCTCCCCCTATGGGTAAAAAGGCAGCCGGTACAGTTTTCCAGTTAACCCCGTCCACAGGGACCGGTGAACCCCGGGAATGCAAGGGATACCCCTTCCCCCATCATGAGCGGGTGGGGAGATCTTTGACCTTTTTGTTAGTTATAAGCCGGTCCCTTTCAGTGATAACCCGTCCAAAATCTGACCAGGGTACGTATTAGAGCAGAGTCGGGCCCCTGGTTTGGGGGATTGGAAACAGAAACAGAGTGTTTGTTACTTTGGGGTTAGTTGGGGCAGGGCCACAGGGGTTTTAAAGACCTGGTGGTCCTGGGAAATCCCGGGTACACTTGGCATAGCCCCCTTCCAAATGGAGACCACACTGGGCCCAGTAGGGCCTTTTTCCCTTTTTTCTATCCCGGGACCCCTAGACAACCCCCCGGGGGGTCTAATTTTCCCCCCAACAGGGCTTTGCTGGTTCTGGCTTTTAACAGTGGAATAGGCCATATGTTAGCAGGGGAATGGTGCAGAGCCACGCCAGTGGAACCATCAGAACTGGATGGGCCCAAGCTACTCTGGGATACCAAACTCTGGGTCGTTGCTCTGTTCCTGATTCCAGCCTCTTGTTTCTCCCTGCTTTTTGGTCCTACAAAGACAGAGTGACGGCTATGCGTGTGGGGCGGTTTCATATTTAAAAATACGAAATTGTGGCGTGCTTGTGACGCACGAGTATCCCATAATTATTTATGAAACTTTGGCACTGGCTGTCTGCCAAAACGCTTTGCCTCTTGAAAAAAAAATGTCTACACTGGCCCTGGGGAGCCTGGCCAAGGTGCTAATGAAATAAATCAGAACCCTTTTTTTCCCCCTAGTCTTTAGTCTTGCTTCCTGGTTATCTATCTGGATTGGGAGCTGACAGGCCTTGCATCTAAATTGAGGGATTTTTGGTTTTTGTTTGAGTGCTTCCTCAGTGACCTGTGTTGAGCAGCGGGGGAAGCTTAGGCGAAGTTCTGGATCCTGCATGGTGACTGAGATTGAATTTGGGTGAAGTTAGGGTCATTCCATGTCAAGTGAACCAATGATTTTTACCTCCTATATTTTTAATTCTTTTGAGATTTGGTAGTAGTGTGTCAGAGAATACAAAATGTGAAGAAAAAAAAAATTCTAGATTTTTTTTTTGGGGGGGGGGGGATTTTTAATTGATTTTCAAAGTTTGGAAAAAGTGCGAATTTCGGTGTTGTCTGCCTTTACATTTCTCCTCATAACTCAGGCTAAAAAAGATAGAGAAACATAATAAAACACCATTCTACTCAGAACTGTACAGGCTTTCACGAGATATGTCACAAGAGTATCTTCGTTAATATTTTACCCATGCGAACGCAAATGCAAATTTTTAAAACACATTTCCGGAAAAAAAAAGTTTAATTAAAAAATTTCCAAAAATGCACATGTGCCTGCTATGCTCCTAGCCACATCTCTATCAAAATTCAAGTTGGGATCACGATGGGATCATACTTAAAAATATAACTATTACAGTGTCAATTCGAAAATCTTGAATTGAGATCTGTTCCGCTTGTGGTCTAAAAGTGTGGGGTCTATATTTACCAAGTAATCCATGATTTTTAGATATTACTGTATTTTATTATGTTACAGCTTAGAAGCAGGAGAGGACAGAGGAGAAAGCTTTCAGGGCTCAACCTGAGTATGAACAGAGGTAGACAGTGAATGCAGAGCAGATGACAGGCCAGCAGCTCTGTCAATCATGTGAAGTATCTTCACACCGCAGAGTCAGGAAGTAAAGGTATGTTCACACGGCGTCTTGTGTCCGTGTGAACATCCGCTTTTATGATGCGTGTCTGGCTCCGACTGAATGGACCCAGACACGCATCAAACAATTAGCAGTGTGTTTAACACTGCCGGCAGTGCACGTCACGCATCGGCGTTCAAATGAGCGGTCACCGATATGCATTTGCATTGCGGCTGTTTGATGCCTCTTTCGGAGGCGCTCCAAGCATTGACATGCTCCAAGACACAGCTTCAGAGCTTTCATGTCCTGACATGTTCACTCTTGAACAAACCGTAGTCTCTACACAGACATCAAGGGAGTCGGTGTGCTACAATATTGGTGAGTGTGTTCGGCGCTGGTGGCTGGCTACTGTACTCTCCAAAGATTGTGAAAATGAAGAAGTAGAATTGACTTTTTTTGCATCCTTCTGGTCCAGCACCATCCTTTTTGTATCCAAGAAAACCAGACATTTTAAAAGTCAACAAAAATCAGATATTAACTCAGGTGGAGCCGAACACCATGACAGGCCGTACATACTCTAACACAAAAGGAAATGGCCATTGCTAGTAAGCGCTTATGGACAAGATTACATTTCACCCACTAGAAGTGACAAATTGATGATAAAAGGCCAGTTTAAAAATGTACTATTAATGGTTTGATTAGTTTATATTTTATAGAACGAGGATTTAACTTCTGTACTATTCTTCTTAAACACTTCATAAATGACATGTTTAGTGATATAATAAAAAAAGATTGTTACATGTAAAAATAGGTGTTAAAAATATTGGTTCTTTTAATCTTGTTTTTAACATATAATTAGGATGAGACGATTTAGAAAATCACACTTGACAATATGATCACCTTTTATTCTTTTGGTTTGTTCAATGAATTCAGGTTGAAAATGCCGAGAAAGTTGTGTTATGATGATTAAGATGTATTTATTCTGGCACTTACAGAATTTGTTTTTTGTGTTTCTTTCTTGTTGCATATAATTGTTGAATTCAATAAGATGTAATTTGAAAAGGAAGAAGCTCACACAAACATAAAATCAGATGATTTAAAGCTGAAAAAAATAGAAAAGTATGTCCCAAATTGAATCCCTGTACAAATACAACAAGAACACAAACGCACATGCATTTTTTCACAATTTTAAAACATACGCTATTTTCACATTTGCGCATCAAAATTTTGAATTTGATTTCTCCAAAACAAAATATCAAATGAAAGCAGGCACATTCTGAGAAAAATGATACCTCTCCCACCTCTTTATCTTAATTCTAGCCCGAGATATGATAAAAAACGTAAAGTCCCACCAAGCCAAAATTTGCGCTTTTTCAAAACTTTAGAAGTCTGTAAGAAATTAATTTGTAATTAACTAAAGTTGTACTTCATAAAAATAAAAAAAATCTAAAGACATCAGGTAAAAAAAATTCATATTCGGATCACTTGATACGGACTGACCCGTTCCAAGAACTGGGAGGGGGTGACTTTTGTCACTAACCTCACAATTGTAAATATGCAAAACACTGCAGAAATTGGGAAAAAAAAGGAGTCTATGAATTTGTTCTGAGAAATAGTTTTGCCTCCATCAGATTCTTTTTTTTTTAGATGACCTCACATCTGATATCATTATTTCCAGGCTTGAGAACAGCTTCTCTACACTAATTTGGGTTGGTGGCAAAGCGGTGACCACAGGGGCCACATCTCTAACAATTTCAGGGTATAAAGGAATTACCTCAGGCACAATCAGTTCTGATGAACGGTTAATCTTCTACTTTTTTGAGAGCAAGTGAAAAATGTACCTGAAATCTGGTGAATCTGTTTGCTATGGGAAAGGAATCTTTTCCCCTGTGGTAACACTTTGCCTGCTTCATGTCATCCAAATACTTTTCAAAATTAAACTCATCTGATGAGACTGAAGATAAGGAAGCAGTAGCAATGACCATACCTAATTCCTCTTGCTCTTGGCACTGCATTGAACTAACTGGACCAATTTATTATACTGTATATTTTGGGAGTCTATCCATTTTAGAACAACTCCACCAAAATGAACATTGACTCCAACTCCACAGCCCTGCCGGCTTCTCCCTCACCCGGTCCTGGTTCTAGCATCAAAATGGCGAAACAGACAAATTGAGCTGGACCTGAGAGCCCAGCTCTATTTACCAGTCACATGCAGCATAGTATTGGCTAAAAGAGGAGGAGGAGGATCTCTCTAGGCTATGTCCTTTTTCTGCTGAAACGAAAGTGAAACCTGTGTCCTATAATACTGTGGAAGATCATCTGATTTGTATTTGAGGAAAGTCCTGTTTGAGTTACAGTCACATTTTGCTAATTTTTCCCAGTCTTTTGAGGAGGATAACGCTGGATTCTCCGCTGTCCCTGAAATAACGATGGCGGGATACGTCCAGGAGATACTGAACCATTTAACTGAAGAGCCAGGCAGCTTTGAAGCCGAAATCACCCAGTTCACAGATGTCCTGAATGGCTGGGTCACTACTGAAGAATCCTTACAGGAGCTTGTGGAACTCATCTATGAGCAGGTACCTAATCGCTTGTGGGGTAAAGCTTCTTTTACAAAGACCACTAATAATTGCATGATTAAAGCGGCTGTCAGCCCTTCTTAAAAGAATAATTTTTTCACACATTGACAAGCAACAATATGTGTGTGTGTGTGTGTGTATGTTTAATATATATATATATATAATACACACAAATGTGTGTGTGTGTGTATGCATGTGTGTATAATATAAATTTTTTGGGGTGATATATATATTATATTATATATAATATATATATATATATATTATATAAAATATATATATATAAATATATATATAATATATAAACACACACACTATGTATATGTGTGTGTGTGTGTTATATATATATATATAACACAACTATATAGGGTGTGTGTGTATATTATTATAAAATACACACACACACAGTTGAAGAGTTTTGTATATATATAAAAGCCATGCATGATCCTTTTATCAGTTAATATTTTCTGCAAAGTACAAAAAAAAAAAAAAAAAAAAAAAAAAAAAAAAAAAAAAAAAAAAAAAAAAAAAAAAAAAAAAAAAAAAAAAAAAAAAAAAAAAATTTAGAAAAAGGGCACATGCATGATCCTGTTTTAGGTCAGTTAGGATTACTTTCTGCAAAGTCAAAAGTTTACATACATTTCATTAGTATTTGGTAGCTTTGCCCTTGAACTGTATGACTTGGGTCAAATGTTTTGGATATCCTTCCACAAGCTTCTCACAATAGTTGGTAGGAGTTTTGGCCCATTCCTCCTGACAGAACTGTTATAACTGAGCCATGTTTGTAGGTCGCCTGACTCACACCTGCCTTTTTAGCTTTGCCCATAAATTTTCAATAGGATTGAGATCAGGGCTTTGTGATGGCCACTCCAAAACATTGACTTGGTTATCCTTAAGCCACTTTGTAACCAGCTTGGCAGTATGCTTTGGGTCATTGTCCATTTGGAAGACCCATTTCAGCCCTGGCTGAAGTCTTGAGACGTTGCTTCAGTATTGCCACATAATCTTCTTTTCTCATGATGCCATCTATTCTGTGAAATGCTCCAGTACCTCCTGCAGTAAAACAACCCCACAACATGGTGCTGCCTCCCCCGTGTTTCCCAGTTAGGATGGTATACTTAGGGGCCGTTCACACGCACAGTGCAAATACCGGTTGGAAATCCCGACCGGTATTTGCACTGTTGCAGGGGAAAGGCTTTTCTCCGCGGTTAGCGGAGAATAGCCCTCCCCCTTCGTATAGACTTGTTCATATTCCGCCCAAAAACCAGGAGGAAGATTGAACATGTTCTATGTTTTCGGGTCACCGGTGGTCTAAAAAACTGTCCACGTTCATCTCTGAGAAACAGAACCCATCTCCTTCCTGAGCGGTATGATGGCTGGACATTCCCATCTTGTTTGGACTTGTGTATAATTGTTTGTACAGATAAAAGAGGAATCTTTAGCTATCTGGAAATTGCACCCAAGGATGATCCAAACGTGTGCAAGTCCAAAATTCTCTTCCCGATATCTTGGCTGATTTCTTTAGACTTTCCCATGATGTTACACACAGAAGCAGTGTATTTCTGGTGTGCAATAAAATGCATCCAAAGGTGTTTCTCTAACTCGAATGTTGCCAATAAACCGATCAGAAGCTTTCAAAGACATGACCTCATCATCATGGGCTGTCCCAAATTGTTTAAAGGCAGAGTAATCCTAGTGTAAGGAAACTTTTGACTTCGCAGAAAGTAATAAAAATGCCTTAAATTGTCTCATTATTCTGGCATTTGGCAAATATAATTGACCTAAAACGGGTGAGGTTTATTCTGATTTCATGTCAGATGGTGAGAAAAGTGTGTGTGATTGGATGGATAGATAGAGAGATATATATGTATGTTCTTCCATGTACATGACCTCCTGGTTTGTCTCTCTGGCTTCACCTCTCTCAGCTGTGATACCACAGCAGCACTACCCACTATGGGCCTGAGAGGTGTAAGTTATCAGCATGGCCTGATGAGTGGAAATATTTCCAGCTTCCTTCACAGATTAAAGGGGTTGTCTCGCTACAAAGAATAGCTTTCAAATTGTAGGGAACACAAAATAAAGACATTTTCCAATATATTGCATTGTTCCTCTGTTTTCCCTAAAGAGATACAAGTTGAATTTATTACACTCCATGGCTATTTCAGTTCCTCAGTAACCGACCTGTAAACAAATCCCCTGGGCTGTTTGTTCAATGAGATAACAGAGAGTGAGTCATCACACAGGTCAGCAGTGTCAGTCAGTGTCTGTGCTGCCAGACAGTAAAAAGCTTGATTTATTCAAGTAAAACAGCTCTGTAATTAGGGCTTTTGTTTTGGGGATCAGATAAGAAGTCCTTGGAGTAGTTTGAGAAGCTAATCTAATCTAATTAGCATCTGAAAGCACAACATAGCTGTACAAGCACAGAGTTTATGCAAATTAGTATGAACCAGGAAGTGACAGAGAATTTCTTTCATGCATTCTTTGAAACCCTGTGGGGAGACAACTCCTTTAACTCATTATCCTTTCATTTATTGCTCTTGTGATTTGTCCTTCGCTTTCAGTCTGGTCTAATCTTTATCTATGCCTATCCAGAGGACAATAGTGTTCATTCTTCATTACCTACTATTTGTCATGCAACTACATGCAGATAAGTTTCTTGCAGCAGCTTCAGTAAAGTGAGATCAGTCTGTCCTGCCACTCAGGAGTTCTCTCTTTACTATCACAGCTAGAAAAGGGGCAAAATTGTATCTGTAATTGTTAACTGCATAGGACTGCTAATATAAAAAACCACTGCCAAAAAATGTCCTTTTCTGACGGAAGCATCCTTTACAATGCCCAATCGACAGACCCTGGTCAGCCACACAAGTACTGACACTTGCAAAGTTTTTCAGCACGTTTCATATTTACATGCTGAGGGTTTTGCTTTTGACTTGTAGTTCCATAGCAGCAGCTGTGTACAGCCAGCACACCTCGCCTAGTGTTCATGAAATGTATATCATTGATGTTGTTAGGGCGCGTTCACACGGCACAGGACAAATACCGGCCGGTACTTGTCCGGTTTTGCGCCGCGGGGGGGCGGGGGCTGCGGCTTTTCTCCGCGTTGAGCGAAGAAGAGCCCTCCCATTGAGAAGCACAGATTAAGTCCGGTTTTCAGACGAAAGTTGGTGCGGGCGCAATGTTTTTTGAGCGGACCGCGGGCGGCAAACCCGTGCAGTGGGGACTGCTGTACGGGTTTTCCATAAAGCACAATTGTGCTCATTTTCGGCCGGTTTTTCAGCCGGTCTGAAAAACCGCAAACCGGCTGAAAAACCGACGAAAACCCGTGCCGTGGGGACATGCCCTTAGACTTAAAATACATGTGATGTTTTGGCCCAGGTTGGCCGCCTTCTGGCCACAGCCAGGCTCTCCCATCTGTAGTGGTGTTTGCACATGTGCCACCAGACTCTCTTCCTCCAGTTGTGACCCGAAGAAGGCGGCTAACCCAGACAAAACAGCACCTATATCTGGATTACAACATTGCTAGTGGCTGTATCTCATTTGATTGTTGCAGCATAGAAAGTTACTATAATGTTAATCTACATGTTTACTGTAAATCAATTATATACATTTCTTGAATTCAAGAAAAGGAGTGCCGTGGATTTACTGAAGCCTCGTGCAGGAATGAAAATCCTTGCACTGATCCGGCACAGACTGATATAACCAAGGTGTGCAGCACCAATATTATTTCCTAGAGGGACAAAAAGTGAGGTGAAGTCTTCTTAACAGGGGCACAGGCAGCAAAACAAACGTGAAACCGCCATTAAAGGGGCCCTGTCCGCAACATCATTGTCCAATCACCGCCAGAAGCATGGAGATTTAACAGTGCCTAACTCTATAGCGATGCGGTATTTTAGAGAAATCATCATTCACTTGCTTGTGCCCATGTGTTAACCCCTTAACGACAGCCCACTATCTTTTGAAGTCGGGCATTTCAGGTCATTCATCTGCAGCGTCATCTTTTGACGTCGCTGCAGACATCGGGGTTTGCAGTGCCCGGCGCTGCAGCAGCGCTGAGAACAGGTCTGTACTATATAGCCCTGTTGCCAGCGCAGCTCCTGCAAGCGCCGGGGAGCGGGAGAAACCTCCGCTCCCCGGTGCTTTAACCCTTTGATTGCCGCAGATCGTCACCACAGCGCAATCAAAGGGTTCCCCTGGTCTGTCGGGTGATCAGAACACTCGGTGACCCGACAGAGCCTGGTGAACGGCTGCACAGTCAGCCCTGGGACCTAGAGTGGCCCCAGAGCTGTCTGTGTAACAAGCCAGTGACTAGGACACACTGTGTGGTGTCCAGATCACTGCCTGTGTCAGACTGACACAGATTATAATGTATTAGCATATATGAATATGCTAATACACTAGAAAGTGTAAAAAAGATAAAATAAAACCGTTATCCCTTCGACATGTAGTAAATACTCGTGTTAACAATTCTGGGTTATCTTCTCTTATAACTGTGCTGTTCCTCTCTTAGGCTATGTTCACACAGCTTATTTTTGGACGGGTTTCGTTCCGTATTGCGCGCCGTACTGTGCTCAATACAGGACGAAATCCGTCCCAATAATTAAGGTAATCCACAGCTCTCAGAGAACTATGGATTCCGTCTCCTCTGACATGCAAATTATCCCGGCGGGATACGCACCGTGGATAATGGATGTCTATGCTCGCCGGCCCCCGCTGCACGGCGTGCGGCGTAATTGTGGGGCGAAATCCGTCCCCGCAATTACACCGTGAATAAGCCGTGTGAACATTGCCTTACTCCTCCTAGAAATGTATGATTGACTTAGTCAGCTGGGTGTTATAACTGGGGCTGTGTCCTGCACAGTCTGACATTGTCCAATCAGTCAGTGAGCCTTATGTATGAAAACTGTCTAGCAGTAAGCCCCGGTTCACACGGCTTATTCAAGCCGGAATTGCGAGCCGGATTGCGCTCGCAATTCCAGCTTGAATAAGGGGCGGGGGCGCGGCCCGCCGGCCCCATAGACTTCCATTCTCCACGGCGCGGCCCGCCGGCCCCATAGACTTCCATTCTCCCCGGCGCGGCCCGCCGGCCCCATAGACTTCCATTATCCACGGCGCGGCCTGCCGGCCCCATAGACTTCCATTATCCACGGTGCGGCCTGCCGGCCCCATAGACTTCCATTATCCACGGCCGGCGGCCCCGCCGCCCCATAGATTCCATTATCCACGGGCGCGGCCCGCCGGCCCCATAAGACTTCCATTGATCCACGGCGCGGCCCGCCGGCCCCAATCGACTTCCATTATCCACGGCGCGGGCCTGCGCCCCATAGACTTCCATTATCCCCGGCGCGGCCTGCCGGCCCCATAGACTTCCATTATCCACGGCGCGGCCCGCCGGCCCCATAGACTTCCATTATCCACGGCGCGTATTCCGCCGGGATAATGTGCAGGTCACTTTCTCGCCGCCCGGTGGATTCGCCGAGCAGGGAGAGGAGACGGAATCCACTGTTCTGTATGAGAACTGTGGATTACCGTAAGGACTGCGACGGATTGGCGCCGTACTGCAGCGCAAATCCGGCGCACAGTACGGCGCCAATACGCGCCGAAATAAGCCGTGTGAACGGCCCCTAAGACTGAATTTGTTGCCCATAGCAACCAATCAGAGCTCAGCTTTTCTTGTCTCAGAGCCTATAGAAATGAAAGCTGAGCTCTGATTGGTTGCTATGGGCAACAAATTCAGTCTTACACCTAGTTTTTATACATAAGGCCCAGTGTGTGCAGGGACACACCCCTTTGTAAACTAGAATGGTAACACCCATCTGGCTGATTCAGTAATACATTTTTGTGGCAGGATGAAGGGTATGTTCACACGGCCTCTTTTCAGGCGTAATTCAGCAATTAATTATGCTGCAATCCATCCCAAATGACGCCCCACAACTATGGTAATTGATAGCGCTCATTGAGCGTATTAAGTGACATTTGAATAGGGGCTGGGCCCAGAGCGTTTTAGAAATGTGCACTGCCCAGCGCGTACTTTTAAGACGCCCAGCGTATGCGGCGCGCACAACTAGGTGCCGCAATACGCCGTGTAAACCTAGCCTAGCAGGGAAACCGCACAACACAGTGTTATAAGAGAGGATGCTCCAGAATTGCTATATCACAGGCAACACAAGGCTTTACTAGAATAGACATGTCGGGAGGTGTCAAGGATCCTGTTTAAATTTCACAGAGCAAACAATAGTTATGGTTAAAATCCAACCGTTTTCATCAACTTTAATCTCGTGTGTGTTGGTATCTTAAGTAACAGGCTAGGGCCACACAGGACAAAAAACGTGTGGAAAACCAAAACTTTAAAAACTGCTTTGAACGTCCGTTTATTTGCCCAAAGCAGCTGTGTTTGACAGGTTTTTTTGGGGCGGTTTTTAATGTATGCAAAATTCATATACCTTGTTAAACACTTGGGCAGTTTTTCAGCAGAACCGTCCAAAAACCGCGCCACAAAACCTCCTCTGGGTTTACATAGACTTCAATAGTAAATTTTCTGCTACAAAAAACGAGCAGAAAAACATTCTGGGAAGACTACAGAACATTTTTACTATTAGGGCATGTCCACACGGCAAGGTTTTTCAGGCGGTTTGCGGTTTTTCAGGCCGCCTGAAAAACCGGCCGAAAATGAGCACAATGGCACTCTATGCAAAACCTGTGCAACAGTCCCCACTGCACAGGTTTTGCCGTCGGACGGTTTTGTCGCCGGCGGCAAAACATTGTAGCAGCACAATCTTCCGTCCGGTTTCCCGACGGAAGATTGTGCTTCTCCCTGGGCGGGGGGCGGCCTCCTCTCCGCTCATCGCGGAGAAAAGCCGTCCCCGTCCCCGTCCCCCCCCCCGGCGGCCGTGGGGACGAGCGCAAAATGGGACAAATACCGGCCGGAAAACCGGACGGTATTTGTCCTGTGCAGTGGGAACGCGCCCTTAAAGTCTATGGGAGCTGTTTTCATTTTTTTTTTTTTTTTCCCAGCGGTTTTAGAAAATGAAAAATGCCTGCAAATATGTGCTGTGGAGACATACACTTTGCTGTTGAGCAATAAAGCTCTGTGTTATTAGGAAATAAATATCCGTTTCTATTTTTGTTCAAAGGCAACTTCAGTTTCCAATTTCTCCTATACGGGTGCACGTCTGTGCAATCACTTGTCGAGTAATCTGCAGATAAACCCACCGAACTGGAACTTCAGGCACTTTCTCCTCAAGAGGTAAATAAAGGATTCTGTTTGTTTGCCGCCTTGGCTTTGTAAGCAAACTTTAGTCTCATATCTTGGAGGGATGGAGCGTTATTCCATATTTTATGGCACTGCCCTCATGACAACGGTGCACTTGTAATCTGTGAATTGAGCAGAGGCATTTTTGCTGCAGAAATTTTTGTGATTGTTCCACTGTCTTGTATGGAGTTGTTCTAGGCTTTGTCTATACAGCATAGCCTTACTGTTGGATTTTTGGCGGATTCAGTATTTTGAATCCGCTGAAAATCTGACAGTACACTGTGCTGCATAGACCGCAATGACAAATCTGTGCTGTAGTCTATACAGCACGGAAGTTTTACCGTCTGGTTTGTTGTATATTCCAGTGGATTTTGCTTGGATTTGCCTTCTTCCCTATACATTGAATGTACGGGGCCGATGGCAAATTCAAGAACCGACTACAGCTTTTGCGTAAATTTGCGCCAAAAACTGCGGCCCTGCAAGTGTCAAAATGCCATCGGATTCTGTACACCGTTTTGACACTTGCCATGTAGACATAGGGCTTGTTCACACAGAGTTTACACTCTGTGTTACAAGCGCTTTTAGGATCCGTGTTGGGGTTCGCTCTGTCGGTCCCCAAGTTGGATCTAACAATTAGCAGTGAGATTCTCGCTGCTCGCTGTGCTGGACACGCAGCGGGGTTCACATGAGAGAACACAGCTGTGTGTTTTAAAAGCTCAGCCTGGCTCATGCAATTGACATGCAAATCTTTTCAAGACGGATCAGAGCTGCGCTTTTGAAACACGCAGCGGCGATCCCTCATGTGAACGCTGCTGCGTCTTCCTAATAGCGAGCAGCGATAATCTCACTGCTAATTGTTAGATCCGACTTGGAGACCGACAGAGCAGACCCAAAAACGGATCCCTAAAGTGCTTGTAACATGGAGTGTAAACTCCGTGTGAACAAGCCCTTAGCCTTATTGATAAGTATATCTTCTTCTACCAGACCATTTCAGATCAATGAAACAGTGTCAGAAATGTCTGCAACAAATCTGCTGTGTGTGAATTAAGACTATTAACCATGTTGGGTGCGAAGACGACCCACTAAATATTTCCTGCTCTCGTGGAAATTTGAAGTGCTGTTCACTGAAATCAGGTTTCAGATGTACTCGATGGACTGGCAGCATAGTGCAGGTGGGGAGTATTGATGCATAATTGGGGGTTAGGGAGCAGACACCTGCTGTTCTTTGCTTCTCTATACAATATTTAGCATAATTTTGGGCACATTTATTAATGCCATCTGTACTCAGAACCCCCATTAAAATAAGACCGTTCTGACCACCTCTCCACTCAAAATGGAAAGGTTTCAAGACCTGTTCTCGAAATAAGTGCAGGCCCCACCTCTGGTAACTGCACCTATCACACATTCATGGACTAGTAGCCTGTCGATAGGCCATCAATGTGTTTGGAGAGAATGCCCCTTTTAAGCCGTGTAAATGAAGACTAGCCATTCTAAAAATATGTCGGTGGCTCATGCTGATTAACCTGGCACATGTTTAGACTGTCTAGTCTAAGGTTACACTTTTCAGTTGGCTTATTCTGTGCTAATAATGGAGGCAAAATTTTGCTGCACGTTAAGCCAAACACCTGTTTTGTCGGGTAAAGCACACAGTAAATTTCGGGTATTGCATGTATGCCAGTATTTTGGTGCAAATTGCGCTGGAACGCTGATGCAGATGCCATAGTAATTGTGCCCCACTGGGCCTCGCTTGTCAAACAGTAGGGGTGGGTTCACACTGTTAATGGCTACATTTATGGTATCCATTGAGGTACTATGGGAAAAAAAAGGACCCTGATAGATACTGCAACACAGCCTAGGTGGCCTCATAGAGAATAATAGAGCATATGTGGCCCTGTGTGGGCTTTGTTTGCTCCATTTCCTAGTGGCTTATGCTTTCCTATGGGACTCAGTAGCGTAGTCTCACAGGAAATGCGTATGCCCCCGGGAATTAGAGCAAACAAAGCCCACGCAGGGCTGCTGTATTATTCTCTATTGCCACTGTGTCCACCAAAGTACCTTTTTTTGGCGGTACCCCGACTGATACCTTGAACGAGCCATTAACAAAGTGTGAACCTTTCTTAAGGGTGCTTTCAAATGGTGCAGTTTTGGTGCGTTTTTGATGCGTTTTTTTGGATGCGTTTTTTTTGGTGCAACAATGTATAGCATTAATTGTTGTGCCTTCCTGCACAAAAAACGCATCCAAAAAACGCACCCTTAGGCTGTCCTTGTTGTGCATTGCAACTCATTTAGAGCTCGGTTTTCATCTTTCCAGACCAATTTGAAAATTAACAGCTGAGCTGTGATTGGTTACTATGGGCAACAGACCATTTTAGTGTTGTACTTGATAAATGAGGCCTATTCTGTATAATAGCCTGATCAGTGCAGAACAGTGTTGATTGCTGTGATGGAACGTTTCAGGCCTGTACTCCGCATTTGCTGTGCTTCAGTTTTACATTTGTACTTCTCGCACCCTCCAGATGTCAGACCGAGTTTGAAAAAAGACATCAGGCAGCGAAAGGAAATGATGCCACAAGAAAGCGCTTTCATGCCTTTGTACTGTTCTTGGGTGAACTTTATCTCAACCTGGAGGTAAGATTAGTATCCCCAGTATAGAGTCTGAGCACGAAAACCGTGAACCCTTCAGATGTGCCTGAAAACCAGATGAATTTGGCTTTAGAATGACATCAGGAGTATCTCTGGGTATTGGGGAAACAACTGTCTAAGTGATGGGTGACATTTGGCAGCACAACACATATGACATGAAGTTTTGATGAAATGATTCTTGGTACACACACTTCTACCTGTTTGTGAATGGCCTAAGGCTTCTAGACGCTGTACATGTGACTGGGTTTATAACCGCAGCTGCTGAAGAAGAGAGCTGCTTTCCCATAGGAAAGGGAGAAACCTTGCTTTATTAGCTTAGCGCCATGCCTGCTGCACACGTTCAGTATGTAGGACTGTTCTGTACTTGGAATTCCCATTGAAATGAACAGAAAAGGCCGAGCATGCATGGTCACCTCTGAACTCTGTGCAGTTGCAGCACAAGAAGACCCCACTTTTCAAGATAGGTGCCGCTCCCTGAGATGACACCCACGTCTGTCACAGATTGGACGTATTCTGTCGACATGCTGTAACTGTTTTATATGGAAGTACCCCTTTAAAACTCCTTTAAAAGATCTTGGAGAAGACACTTTGTGGGGAAAAAAATAAAGTAAAAAAAAAACACACACAAGACCAAACACAGTGTCAGTCCTGATGACCCTAAACCGAACCTCTCCTCCTGTATTTTTTTCTGTAAAGCAAGGTGACTTTTACAAAAAAAAAAAAGGCCTTTAGGTTAAAATATTTTTTTAATGTGTTAGACTTTTACAGGTATGGCAACACCAGGTTGCTTTTTTCTCTTACGATAAAGGGCTTAAATAAAATACATGCACAAATCACATTATTATGACCAGCAATTAGTATCCGGAATGACCACCATGTTCAGCACAGACAACAGCTAGACGGGCTAGCAGTAACTCAGTAGGGACCTGGTAGGTTATCCCAGGTATCTGAAACCATACTGACTGCAACCCAAAGCTGCTGGAGAGCAAGTGGGGGAGGAACCATAGAGGGAACACGACTATCGATGTGGTCCCACAGATGCTCATTTGGGTTAAAGTCTGGGGCATTAAAGGGGGCAGGGTACTACTTAGAAGTCTTGGTCATGCTCTTACGACCAATGCTGGAAGATCCCATCCACCTCGGGTAAGACCTTCAGCATGTGTGGGTGTATGTGATCTGCAAGGATGAATTCATACCCAAATCATTTGAGTACCTTCCACATGGATGAGTGGCCCAGAGAATACCACAAAAACCTTCCCCAGACCATAACACAGCCACAGCAATATTGCACACCTTATACACCCACCAGGCCAGTTCATGACACATGATTTCCTTCATGAGCTAGGTACTGCCAATGGCTGGTCAGAAGTAGTCATAATAGTGTGACTCTACTGTGTGTATATATCTATGTACTTTTAATCTAACTTTTAGTTTCTTTGGGGTTCTTGAAAAAGTGATCGCTTGTACAGTTGTACATTCTGTCCTATATATAACTGAGGCACTTTTATGGCAATCCCGAGGGCTTTCACCAGGTCCCTGACTGCCATGACAGCTGAGCAGCTTCCAACCCACACCGCCATCAAATGACTTAGATACCATCTTAGATAAACATCTCTCGCATCCGCTCATTCCTCAACTATGACACCACAAAAATGCTGGTCCATGCCCTTGTCATCTCCCGCCTAGACTACTGCAACATCCTTCTCTGTGGCCTCCCAGCTAGCACCCTCGCTCCCCTCCAATCCATCCTTAACTCTGCTGCCCGTCTTATCCACCTCTCTCCTCGCTACTCCTCTGCCTCTCCCCTCTGCCAATCCCTTCACTGGCTTCCCATTGCCCAGCGAATTCATTTCAAGCTACTAACCATGACATACAAGGCTCTCCATGACCTCTCCCCTCCATACATCTCTGCCCAAATTTCCAGGTATCTCCCCTCACGCAATCTCCGCTCCTCACAGGACCTTCTCCTCTGCTCCCCCCTTATCAGCTCCTCACACAACCGTCTCCAAGACTTCTCCCGTGCTTCCCCCACACTCTGGAACTCACTGCCCCAACACATCAGACTCTCCCCCACTCTCACCAGCTTCAAAAGTAACCTGAAAACCCATTTCTTCAGGCTTGCCTATAACCTTCACTAAACTTGTCACAACTTCCCCCTCATCCATGTCTGCCCCCGCCTCCTGTCTCTTTACCCCTCCTTGTAGATTGTAAGCCCTCGCGGGTAGGGTCCTCTCTCCCTCTGTCGTGCCAATTGTCATTGTTCATTTATCTTTGTACTCGTTTGACTTATGTAATGTATGTAACCCCTCGATTGTACAGCGCCCTGGAATCAATGGCGCTTTAAAATAAAATAAATAATAATAATAATAAAATACCAAAGTCAGTGTGACTGCAGCATCTAGTTAACCGATGAGATCAGTATAAGCTCCTATCCTGGCCACTGACGGCATGTCGGCCCCCGCCATGTATGGATCAGCATTGACTCCTGGGCCCCATACTTCCCTTAGTGTCATGACGTCCATGTACATTGTATGTTGTGAAGAGATTAACAGAAGATACCCCTGTCCTGAACTGGTCAAGGGGATTGTTAGGTCTAGGATTGAGTTGTTAAAATACCATTGTGTTTGCTGTGTAGCACACACAAGCTTTCCTGACACATACCTGTGAGCTACTAATGTCTAGACAGACTGTGGCAGCTATCGCTTTTGTTTCCTCAGATAAAAGGTGCAAAGGGCCAGGTGACCCGAGCGGAGATCCTGCAGAGTGGCCTCAAGGAGCTGCTGGATGCTTTATTCACCAATCCAGTAGATGATAACCTCATATGTGCCGTAAAACTACTGAAGGTAAGAAGTATATCTTCACTATTGGGTAATTGCTCACATCTAAATTTTGAGGGGGAAAGGGTGGGTGGGGCTGAAAAAACATGGACGAGCGTGCCAGCCATCAGAGCTCTGCTGCCGAAGCTGAAACCCAGACATTTCTTCAGCTGTGCTATCCTCATACATCTTGTGTTTGGGTCACTTGAACTGCAGGGTAGGGGGTGAATCTTTGAAGATTCTTCATTAAGACTAGTCTATGAAATAAGTATCGGACTGCTATATGCCAAATGTATTAAGAGTTGCATGCCACGTCTTTCAGCAGTCCATGTGCCACTTTCTGGCATAAATTCTAGTTGATGCATTGGGCTGTGGTGGCCATGCTCCTTCAGGAAGCCCTGCCAATGATCTAAAGAATAGTCAAGAACGACATAAAGCTACGGAAACGTCATAAAGCATCGTGCTAGGGCCATTTGTGGAAAGGCTTGAGATATTTGAGTACTAGCATACATCAGTTTATGAATCCCTTCCTAGGTTTATTCCAGCCTTGGCATACACGCTCCTATCTGCTGTTCTAAACCACCTTCCCACAGGGTCTACAGGTTTAAGGAAATAAGGTGTCTGAGCAGTGTAGATACTTTAAATTGGATTTTTATTTTTTTTTAGCATAGTTTAAAAAAACAAAAACCTTTGGACTTCTGAAGTACCGAGCTGGGCAACATAGAAGCCTTTGCAGGTTGGACACGTGTCCTGCTATTGCTAGGAAGCTCTGATACTACTTTAGTGTTACTTTAAGTGGAAAGTGTTTATAGGGGTATTCTCATCACATTGATTAGCTTTAAACATGTAGGCAAAGGTAAATAAAGACTATTATTCTGCCTGAGGTCTGGGGTAGCATGTTGCAGAGAACTGGTGCAACACGTGCAAAATCTTGAAGGTGATCATAGGAGATGTGGATGATTGAGGCATTTAGTTGAAGATCATCAACAGAGAGACCGGGTAGGGTGGTAGACAGAGATGAGGTAGGAGATGTAGGGGGTGCAGCGCTGTGGAGAGCCTTATGGGTGAGAGTGATGAGTTTGTTATATTCTGTACTGCATGGGCAACCAGTGCAGTGACTGACACAGGGTAGAGGCATCAGTATAGCAGCTAGAAAGAAAGATGAGCCTGGCTGCTGCATTCCGGACAGATTGGAGAGATGGGGGTTTACAGAGGGGGAGACCGATAAGCAAGGAATAAATTATTGTGCATACATTATAACAAAATAAAAAGCCTACACATATTAGATATCCACACAACCGTAATACCCTGTATAATGTAAAAGGTTTATATAGTCTGAAATGTGAATGGTGTTAAAAATAATAAAAACAAAATGTAGAAAAACACTATTTTTATAATGTTAACTCTGCAAAAATGTATTTTCATTATGCAGTAATTTATATGTAAACACAATCCAGGCCCCCCCCCACCCCCCCAAACAAAACAACTTCTCGCATAAAACAAGCATAACTGCGTCATTGAAAAAGTTATAACTGTTGAAACACAGGGAAGCAAAAGCTTAACTGGTGCCTAAAGGGTTAAAGAATAAGCACATACATTACTCAGGTGATAGTGGGACGGAGGTACCTTTGTAGTTTGTTCATAGAAGCTTAAATGTGTTATTTTGTAGTTAACTGGATCGGTTCTAGAAGATGCATGGAAAGAGAAGGGGATATCTTACATGGATGACGTAATCCAGAGAATGAAGAACGTGGTGCTGGATGCAGACCGTAGCAGGTTGAAAATGTGAATTATTTTTATTTTTTTTTAAGCTTAACCCTTAGCATTGTAGAAAACCCATTTAAAACGGGTGTATACATTTTTAGATATCTAGTTCCTTATATAAGTATGTGAATGGTTTTCCTGATTTACCCGTGTCCTTTTTGTTTTAGAGATGTAAGACAAATGCTGTTGAAGTTAGTAGAACTTCGATCAAGTAATTGGGGGAGGGTTCATTCTACCTGGACTTTCAAGGAAGCAACCCCTGAAAATGACCCGAATTACTTTATGGTAAGTTTGTAATTGTAGGTTGTTGGTATTGATTTATTTTATTTTTCAAAGATCTTTTCCAAAAAGAAATAGAGCTAAAAGACACATAGGGCACAACATAAGGTAACACTGCCAGCGATGATCGTGTAAGATCAAAAGGGACTCGCCTTTAACCTGTTCTTGACCAAGACTTTTATCCCCTCTCCCTTCTTGACCAAGCTCATTTTCTTTAGTGCATGCGGGTTGCTCAGCTATTTCTTTTGCCTTTTTTCCATGATGTGTTAGGCTTTATTGTTCAAGGAAAATGTTTTCGAGTTATCAGGGACGCAGCTTAAAGTTGCAGTTTGGACTGTTAGGGCATGTTCACACGGCTTATTTTGGGATGGATTTCAGCCGTATTTGCGCTCCAATATGGCTGAAATCCGTCCCAGGCCTTATGGTAATCCACAGTTCTCATAGAGAATGATGGATTCAGTCTCCCCTCGCGGGATACGCGCCGTGGATAATGGATTTCTATGGGGCCGGCTGGCTGCCGGCCCTGCCCCCGCTGCATGGCACGCGCCGTCATTGCGGGGCGAAATCAGTCCCGCAATTACGACGTGAATAAGCTGTGTGAACCAGGCGTTAGGGGTTTTTTTATATACTTTTTTTTTTCGGTTTTACATAATGTCACTCCTCCTCACCAATCCACCCCATAAGGTGTGTTTGTTTGTTTTGTTTTTTAATACACCACCCTTGCCGATTTAATCAGCAACTGGTGCTGATATATTAACCCCAAATACAGGGCAAATGCAGCTCCTGAACTCGCTGCAGAGCTAGTAAGAGTTGGAAAATGTCTTCATTTACTGTTCCCTACATCTTGAAAGCTAGTCTTTTGTAGTGAGACAACTCCTTTAAAGTATCTGGGCTGGTCGTCAGCTGGTGTAAAATACCTTTGTGTCAATCTAAAATAAATTGTATAATTTTGAGCCAAACACTGAGCCAATGGAGTGGATCAGCTGCTGATGAAGAGACTCCAAGGACTATCATTGCCCACAGGATCCACAGGCATTTGTTAAAATGTCTAAACTGCATCCATAAAGTGATCCGCACTTACAGGGTAGCAATCATCAGTTCTGCGAGTTAACCACTTCTGACCTTTGTGAGGAGCAATTTATGGATCGAGGTTTGACGTTTAACAAATGCCTGTCATCTAAAGACATGTTAGCATTTCCAGAGTAGGAATAAGTAAACGGAGACCTATCCGTCCCGCAATTATGGCTTGAATAAGCCGTGTGAACCCCACCTAAAGCAATGTCTAATGAACTAAAGAGCTGTCAGATCTTGCAAGACACAGGTTAGCTGTGCCAGTGACTAATGTTGTGACAGGAGGTGGTTTCCCCTATAACTCCTATGGATGTGACACACATTATAAAGTCTGGAATGTGCCCCAAGGTCTCTTTCATGAAGTACAAATAATGAGGAAAAAAAAAGAAAGTAAACGTCCACGCTAACCCAAACAGTCACTATAGTTGCCTCACTCACCCGGGACTATGCATCTAAATGACCAGAACAAAGCAGGGAACACTTCTCCATACACTCTAGAGCAAAGTTGGCTGAACTTGTCACTTTTGGTCGTACAGGTAGGCTATCTGATACTTATGAGGCAGACTGTTGCCAAACTTTGGGGGAAGAAGGGTCATGTTGACTTGTAATCCTATGTTTATTAACGGAGATACGCCACTTCTAGCGGTATCTGGCAGTGGTCTATTCCACTCTCCACATGAGAACACATGCACACTCCACCAGCCTGAGAGTGCATGCATGTCTGTGGGGAGAACAAGGGCTGTTAACCTAATTGGCATTCAGCTGACAAGTATTAAAGGGGTTTTCTCGCTCCAAAGATAGTTTAAAATGGGGGGGACCAAAAATGTAAGCATGTACGTTCTTGGTTACCATAAGCAAAAGGCTATGGTTTAAGAGAACGGGCTGTTTCATTAGTGCTCAGTAACGAAGTTTGAGCCCAGGGTGGGTTACGCCCAGCTCCCGCCCCGGTCATGATTGGGAACGCGCGTCTGAGGGAGATACAGGGAACAGGTCATGGACGGGAGCGTGCAAGGGGACGAGAGAGAATCCTCACGTGCACAGTGTGAAGATATTCCCTGCTGGGAAGAGAAACGCGCCCCTCCATTTCCCAAGTTCTGCTTAGCTACCAGCATAAACGGCTGCCAAACGGTGAAATGAGAAAACCCCTTTAAAGGGATTATTCAGGAGTTTTAATGATTTCATAGAACACCATAAGCATCATTTATATTGAAAAGTAAAGATACTCCACTACCTTCATGTGTTTCTTTTCTTCTCTTTTTGCCTCCTTATTCATCTATCATAAGATCAGTGAAACTTCCTGGCTGTGGGAGTGTCAGTAGCTCTCCTGCAGCTATTTCCTACAAGTCCCAGAATCCCTTGCAGTTACAATCTAGGACTTCTCTGCACCCGCCCCCTTATCCTCTTAGCACTGTTCATATTCAGACATGTAAGCCTCAGTTTCTGATCATGGGAAAGCTGTGTGCCTGCTGTAGGGGATGTGTCATCCTCTCTGCACACAGTGATGTCAGGGCAGTGTCTCATAACACTTTACACTGGCATCACTATTTATAAAGAGAGCAGTAGGCAGACTTTTTTTTCTGACTGCTGCTGGATCATCTCAGAGGTCCTAAATCACATTCAGCCAATCAAACAATGCAAGACTTCTGCTTGCAGCTCCAGCTCTGTCCTGATTACAATCCTGTCAGCACCTCAGTTTACATAGTGACTGAGTCACTAGAGGTAGCCAGATCTTTCTCTGCTCAAAGCACACCCACTGAGTGATGACAAAACGTCCATAGACTCAGAAGCAAAACCATGTGATCAGTGGACGTCACATGGTTTGCAGGAAGAAGGGGAGTAAAGAGCTCTCTGCCTGGTTTTTCAGGGCAAAACAGGGTCATAATTTTTAATAAGGATCAATTACAAAGTTCAATACAATTAAGTTGTGAGATCTATAACAAATAAAGAGAGAGTCCCAGAGAAAAAAACCTTTAAAGATGTATGGCCACCTTTTATTGTCAGTTGACAAAATGAAAGAATAAATATACAATAAATTATTTTGGTAGCCCACAAGATATTAGTTGATAAACCACCATTTGCACAAAATCACTAGTGTTTGGTTATAAAGGGGGTTGAAGGAGTACAACTTAGCCATGTATAAAAGGCTGTTTTGTGTTTGCCATTGAGTGACTGGAAGCCTACTCTTCTCCGTGACACAACTTGTGCTTTGACCATGTTGGCTTTCTCATAGGTACGTTAAATATCAGATTGCCATGTTACATAGAATATAGTTTCCTTGTGATTATTATTTTTTTTTCATATTTTATTTTTGTCCAGCAGACGATTAAGGCAATATTCACACGGCTTATTGCCGGCGTAATGCCTGGGACGGATTTCAGCCGTATTGGAGCGTAATACGGCTGAAATTCGTCCCAGAATAAGCCGTGTGAACATCGCCTTAGGAGTTGGACTTGGTTGGTGGGCTGGGTTTCATGCTGACAGGGCAGAGGGAAGAGGCTCCTGCTGCAGCCAGACACTTGACTGTGAGGAGGAGACCACATATGGCTGATGTACTAGGACACATGTAGGAGAAGGTTTCAGTATTTTGATTGCGGGAAGACCGAATAAGGAAAACCTTCCAGGAGGATTTGCTGGTATTTTTTTATGGTTTAGTATTCTTGTAGCACCTTAAAATTGGGCATAGAGTTTTTTTGTAATGAGTAATAAATAAAATACCAGTTATCAGGCGAATCCCACTTCAAACATATCTATATAGTTTAATGCAGGAAAAAGAAAAAAGTGGACCCGGCGCATTTCTGAGGAAGCACGGGTTCTCGTGCGAAACGCGTAAAGTTTATTTTATTTGTGTCATGTTTTTAATCTTATGAAGGCAATCGCTTTGCACTTTTAAGAATAAATTGACAAACTTTTTTTAAATAAGGCTTTAGCTCGGGCTTTATTTTATTCTCTACGTGCGCCGGGTCCACTTTTTCCTGCATTGCCGTCCATCCACCATCGGATCCCCGAGTGGAGTGCCAGCTGCCGTATTAAGGGCTACGGAATATAAATAGCCCCGCAAACGCATATGAGTGTTGTGCCTCTAAATTAAGAGCGCAACCTCAAGAGGTGAGTGAACCTTTTACTTCTCTTTATTCATCATTATTCCAGGACTATTACACTATTGTGCGCCCCCTCCCTCTTTTTCTTTATTGTTCTCTATCTATAGTTTAAGGATTATTGATCAGTGTTTTTGTACTTTATTTTTCATTTCTCTCTTTCTTGCTAATCTTCCAGAATGAGCCCACCTTTTACACATCTGAAGGTATTCCCTTCACTGCCGCAGACCCAGGTATCTTACACTTCCTTCATGATGATGTTGGTTTTTGCCTGTAAATACTGAGTCTTATATGGGCCATTTACTGTTGTCTTCAGAGTATCAAGAAAAGTATCAGGAGATGCTGGACAGAGAAGACTTTTTCTGTGAAGAAGCTGGGACAGATTTGTCTGCTTCCGGAGACGCGTATGTTTTTTTTCTTTTTCTGTTTTATAACCATTGGCCTCCGCTGTACCGTGTCTTGTTAGTGGCTATTTATTCATCTTTTTATTTATTGAGCACCATATCTCTCTTTTTTTTTTTTTTTTTTTTTGTATATGAACCATTTTCAACAATGTGTAGCCCAAAGGGATTTGTGTTTCTGTAATGCATAAGCCTAAGCTAAGGCTCTGTTCACATATTGTGTTTTTTCTTTTTTTTTTCCTTCCATCAATGGTCAGGAGAAAGCTGCAGCATATTTCATTGTATTCCACTGTGGTGATATACATTGTAAAAACAAAAAATAGGATCTGTAATTTTACTGTATCCATGTGTATAAGAAAGTGCAGCAACCTATGCAAAAACAAAAGTATGCCCATACTGGCTATTGTCAAAAAGACACAGCTCATAACCCATGAGTATTTACTTACTATGATGTATTCCTATAGCACCTTCAAGGGTCAGTAATGTCAGAGCTGTTGACACCTTAGAAGTTGTAGTAGTATTTAGTATTATCATCATTACTGTGTTTTTTGTGTTTGCTCATTCACTAAGGTTATGTTCACATCCCGTGTTGAATCCGTTTATAGATGCATGTTTCGGACCCTAAACGGACCCAAACATGCATCTAACAATGTGCAGTGGGATTTACATTGCTTCCAATGTAAAACACGCATCAGCGTTCAGACGAGTGATCGCCGATGCGTGTTTCGGATCCGTTCACAGAATTGTCATGTCAATTCTTGATCCGTTTGACACAGCAGACGCCCCATTTAAAACTAGGGTGCATTTCTACTGCAGCAAAAGTGCATCCAAACACGAACTTGCATATTGGGTGCGTTTTGGATGCGATTTAAGCAGCGGTTTTTAATGCATTTTTTTGGATCCAACATGCCGTGTGAACATAACCTAAGAGAGTCGGTCCAATAGATGCTAGTTGTGTCCACAATAATGCTTTGTTTCAATACCTCAAGTCTTGTGTTTCTCCATTTAGGTTCCTCGATGATTTAGGTGATGATGAAATGGACCCCGAGATGCAAGAAGCTTATGAAAAGTTCTGCTTGGAGTCAGAACACAAGAGAACACAGTGAAAACATGGACGTAGTAATCCCACTATGGCAAGTTCCGTACTCTGTTAGCACACAGGGCAGACGTATCATTCTTGCACCAAAATTATTACATTCAAGATTAACTCAGACCTAGAAATTTATGCAAACTCTTTTGTTTAAGTGAATGCCAAAAAGTGTACGCTGATACCCTGTAAGTTATATCAACATTTGTGTAAATACTATAGTTACATTTCTGTTCAGTTAAAAGAGCAGTATGGTTTTGTTTTTTTTTCCTTTTTGTTTTATTTGCTGCATAAAAAAAAAAAAAAAAACCTAAAGATTAAATCCCATGGCACATTGTGGTGAGAAAAGCGTTCCTAACCCGTCAGCCCATGAATTCATTGGTGTTAACCGGAAGGATTTGGCAGCTGATCTGGCCAGATAATATGCATGGCTTCCTGTCAGTTAGGGTCTATAAAATACACAGTATTTCTCAGTACGCCCAAACTCAGCCTGATTAATTTATTTCCGGAAGGTTTTCAGCTGTGTTTTTCTGTACTTGACATAGAAACTTGACAAATAAAAAGCGATTTATTTTACCATAATTACTCTGTATGTTGAGGATGTTGATCCATTTGTGCTCTGTGTTGTGCACCATAAACATTTAGGGGGAAATCTTATAGCCAAGATATAGTAGAAGGGGTTAGCGTGGTTTGCGGGTATTAATCTATTGAAAGGAAATTCCATCCAAATTATTTTCTCACATGTCCTGTAGAGCCACACCACTACTGAAAATACACTTCCAGGCAGGTCAAAAGGCACATGCAGTTGGGAGAGTCTACAGTAGTTCTAGGGTATGTCCATAGGGGTGCTTCTTATGGGAACCACATGACAGTACTGCACTGTACAATCACAGTTTTTACATCTGCCCCTTCGTTTCATACTAGAATAAGGGAATACTGATGGTTGCCAGGGTTAAGTTATAGAAAAATTGTACTGGAATGTATGCCCGGCCACCCTTCACTTAACCATAGCTGTCCTGCCAGAACCTCATTTGCAGGATTTTCTCATTTAATTATGGTTTTCACTTTTTTTTAGTCGGCGGTAGGCAAGGCACATGCCCTTAGAGGGGATCTGTCAGGTGGTTTATGCTGCCCTATCTAAGAGGAGGATGTAATGGAGAGAGAAGCTGAGCTCTGGGATATGTAGGTTGATATGATTTCGAGCAGGATTTCTGAGTAAAAAGTAGAGTAAATCCTGATTAAAACACAGTGGAAGTCCTGTATACCCCGCCCACATACAGTGACTGCCGGCTTTCTCTGCATTCGTGTGTGTACAGAACAAACTGTCAATCATTGTTTTTTCCCCTCTGTTTTTTACTCAGAAATCCTGTTTTAAATCATATAACCCTATTGATCAGACCTAAGCTCCTCTCCCTCTGTCTTATAACCCTATATATCACAGAGCTCAGCTCCTCTCCCTCCATCATATAACCCTATAGATCACAGAGCTCAGCTCCTCTCCCTCTATCATATAACTATATATCAGAGCTCAGCTTCTCTTCTCTCATATAACCCTATATATCACAGAGCTCAGCTTCTCTCACTCTATCATATAACCCTATATATCACAGAGCTCAGCTTCTCTTCTCTACCATATAACCTATATATCATAGAGCTCAGCTCCTCTCCCATCATATAACCTATAGATCACAGAGCTCAGCTCCTCTCCTCTCATATAACCCTATATATCACAGAGCTCAGCTTCTCTCCTCTCATATAACCCTATATATCACAGAGCTCAGCTTCTCTCCTCTCATATAACCCTATATATCACAGAGCTTAGCTTCTCTCTCTCATATAAACCCTATATATCACAGAGCCTACAGCTTTCCTCCTCTGATCATAACCTATATAACAGAGACTGCTTTCTCTCCTCCTAACCATATAACTATATATCACAAGCTCAGCTTCTCTCCTTACCTATAACCTATATATCTTAGAGCTCAGCTCCTCTCCTCTCCTATAATCCTATATATCGCAGAGCTCACTCTCACTCCTCCTCATATTGAATCCTATATATCACAGAGCTCAGCTCCTCTCCCTCTATCATATAACCCTATATATCACAGAGCTCAGCTTCTCTCTCCTATTACAGCCTGATCTCAGATAGGGGAACATAAACCACCTGACAAGTTCCCTTTGAGTCAGTATGACTTCTTTTCGTAAAGGGAACCTGTCAGGGGGTTTATGCTGCCCTACCTGAGAGCTTGATGTGATAGAGGGAAATAAGCTGAGTTCTGTGATATTTAGGTTTATTTGATTTGGAGCAGGGTTTCTGAATGAAAATCAGAGAAAATTCTGACAGGACTATTTCAGTATCAGTGAGAGTCCTGCTCACCCTGCCCACATACAGTGGTTGACAGCTTTCCCTGTATCGGTGTGTGTACAGAGCAGACTGACCATCGCTGTACGTTTGTGGGACACTGCTTTCAGTTTTGATTTCGGTTTTTCTCAGATATCCTCAAAATCCTATAAACCTATAAATGGCAGAGCTCGGCTTCTTGCCCGCTATAATATCCTGCTCTAAGAGCAACATATACCACTTGACACTTTCCTTTTAAGGCTCTGGTGCACACAATAGCAAACTTGGCCGAAAACATTAATTTTGGCAAGATAAGCTGACTGTCTTAAGTATTGGAAAAGAATAGTTGTACCCCATAGCATCAGGGAAAAGGGAGCAGGCAGTGGGATTTCAGCATGTCCAACCCTACATGCAGGAGATTGGCTACTACCAGAGATCTGCAGATGCTTATTCGCCTCTTTGCATTGAGAACACATGCACACTTGGGGCAGTCAGGAAGATTAGACGTAGCCTGAAAGATGGTTCAGCTGACAGATATTGAAGGTATTTGCTTAGCGTTAGGCCTGCCATGAACTCCATGGATTCCCTTATCTACGGAGGCCACCATAGTGGTTTAGATGAGTGAATCCTACAGAATAGTTCCTGAGAATGAAGCAGAGGGTGTAGGGTGAGGGCACCAGCCAACCCTATTAAGTACTTGTGACCTCACTGCTGCAGGTTCCTGCTGAAATCATAGTATGAGCACGTGTTCAGATGACAGTATGGCCACCTATGTATTAGTAGAAGGGTAATTATCAAGGGGTATTCATTTTAGCTAATAATTCATTGTAGAATGGAAAATTGTGTAATTTACATTTATTCTCTTTTATATGTTATCACCGTTTTCTAGATCTCTGCTTGTTCAATAAAAAAAACCTTCATTGCAGTGGATACATATCTGTCCTGATCATGTAACAGTATGGTTTTCAGAGATATAACACGCCGGGTACCTGTCTGTCCAGCACTTGACCATAGCATACTTTAGAAGTGAACCATAAAGATTTCTACTGAATGTCGGCAAGCAGAAATCTTGAAAACTGTCATGAATTGCTACAGAGAGTAGAATAGCAAATTGTAGATGTTCATTATACAAAGATTTATTTGCTGATCCCGTTACACCTTATTACAACGGAATTTAACTGGTATCAAGATGTTCATCCTTTACAAGCACATGTCCAAACATTTCCATCTTTTACCTTGTACTATAGTTTTCCGGACAGCTAAAAAGTATTTGCCATGAGACTATTTACTGGGTTCATGGTAGCTGATGACTGCAGCCATATGTCTAAGATTAATTGCAGACTTCTAAATGAACAGTTCATAGCCATGAATTGACTAAGGTGCATGGTATGTGCTAACGATGCTGCACCATAATATTTGCTGCCAGTTACCATTTAAGGCTGTAATAGGTACAACATGTCACATCTGGGCTCCAGGGGATTGAAGATGCTATATAGGCAAAGCCTTATAGCTGTTGTATGAGAATATCACAAACGGGGGCACAATTGTCTGTGTCTGGTACTTCATCTCAGTGCGAGAAGCATTGTGTCGCAGCGCCGGACCCATCCTTTAGACAAGAGTGGTGTTTCTGGCTATAGAAAAGTGTTGCCAACATCACATATGCTCTGTAATGGTCCAAATTATCTGTGGAATCTGTATCTGATAAGGTTGGATGACTACATTTACTTAGCAGGCTATGCTGGGTGCCATGAATCGGTCATAGAGACAGGTTTTGATTAATTTATGACTCTTCAGATAAGTAGTGGGAGCTTGTTGCCAGGGAAGGAACATGCACTTCTTTATTCCAGATACTGTTATTCCTGAACTGTTGAAGATTTGGAATCTGATGGCCACATCTGTGTTTTCAATCACACCATGAACCTTACTTCACCATTGGCAGAGACTGTCTACCCCTTATACTCGGTGCCCTGGTACGTGTGCCGGCCTGGATTCTGTAGAAGCACTTGACTTGTTTTGTACATTCATTGTTGTGTCTTATTTATCTTTTTTTTTCTGGGTTCTACCTTGTATAAATATAGTAAATAAAAGATTTTACATTATCTTGTCTGGCTGTAGTGTGGAGTTTACACCATAGAAAAACACTCTTGTAGCAACACTTCTCTGTGAGGTTTAGTTGTATGTATAATATCAACTTATAGAGTAAAAGAGAAAAAAGCAAAGAGGGGGGCGCTCTATGGTGAAGTACGTTTAAAAAAAAGGAAAGGTAATGCAGTGGTGAGGTTATGCACACCGAGAGTAGTTTTGCTTAAAAAATAGAGGCTATATTTACTATTTTGACATAGGCAAACTTAAACTATCAGTTCTCAATCTATAGAACACTAAAACGTAACTTTTATTATGAATAACACTTAACCTCTATACACACTATTTAAAAACCTGATTTCTAACCTCTCAATTTGTCCCTTTCTAATTGTGAAGGAATAACTCCTTTTTCTATTATCAAGTCTGGTGGAACACCCCCTTTTTTGCAGGGGAACCCTATAATACACAGTATTTGCAACCCAAAAGGGGAACCCAAAAAAATCTTACTTGGGGAATATTCCCCTAATCTGATGGGCATGAAAACATTAAGGTTTTCCCCTTGGGGAACCCCTGCGGGGTAAACATAAAAAAGAGGTAAAATCAAAATTAAAAATGTCATGCCGCCCTCCCCCAATGCAAAAAGGGTGGCGTTCCCCCAACTTGATAAAGAAAAGGATTTTTTTCCTTCACAATTTAAATTTAAAAAAAGGGACAAAATTGAAGGGTTTAAAAAAATTTTCATTTTTTTAAATAAAAAATGTTTTTATGAGTTTTTTTAAGTTTGTCTAGGGGCAAAAATTAAATTTTGTGTTTAAAAGTCACTTTGTTCTTTTGCTGTTCCCATTTTTTTTTACTTTTTAAAAATTTTGAGGCATTGCACGGGGTGGCTCTTACCCCAAGCCTTGGAACGGCGCACAGGTTCTACCCCGAAGCCATTCACGTAGGGGGCACAAAAAGTGAAAAAATTGCAGAAAAAGGGGGTGAACCGGTGCCCAGTTCGGGAATTTAAAATTCTCGAAAATGAGGGTATTGATAAAAAAAAGATTTTTTTTTTTTTTATTCCAAAAAAAAATGGGTAAAAAAAAAGGGGTTAAAACCCTTCCACATTATAACACAGAAAAATTTTTGCTTTTTTGGCTTGTCCCCCGGCTTCTCAATATAAGTGTTACCAACGCTTCCCCGCTATTAAGTGTTACCAAGGGCTTCCTCAGCTATAAAAGTTTCCCAAACGCTTCCTCGGCTATAGGTTTACCAAGCGTTCCCCGGCTTAATGTTTCCAAGCGCTTCCCGGTATAAGTGTTACCCAAACCTTCCTCCTTAATTTTACCAAAAAGCTTCCTCCTATAATGTTACCAAAACGTTCCTCGCTATAAGTGTTACCAAGCGCTCCTCGCTATAGTGTTTCCCCGCGCTTCCCCGGGATAAGTGTTACCAAACCTTCCTCGGGATAAGGTTCCAAGCGCTTCCCGGCTATAATGTTACCAAGCGCTTCCCCCGGGTTAAGTGTACCCAACGCTTCCCCGGCATAGTGTTACCCAAACCTTCTGGCTATAAGTGTTACCAAGCGCTTCCTCCTATAAGTGTTTCCAAGCGCTTTTTCCATAAGGTTCCAAGGGTTCCTCCTATAAGTGTTACCAAGGTTCCTGGCTATAAGTTTTACCAACGCTTCCGCTATAAGTGTTCCAAGCGCTTCCTCGGCTATAAGTGTTACCAAGCGCTTCCCCACTATAAGTGTTACCACCTTTCAGCTATAAGTGTTACCAAGCGTTCCTCAGAAAGTTTTTTCCAAACGCTTTCCCCGCTATAAAGGTACCAAAAGGGTTCCTCGGGCCATAAGTGTTACCAAACGCTTCCTGATTCAGTAAATGTCCAAGCGCTTCCTCGGTAAAAGTTTACCAAACGCTTTCCCCGTAATAAATTTACCCAACGCTTCCTCGCTATAAGGTGTTACCAAGCGCTTCCTGGGTATAAAATGTTACCAAGCGCTTTCCCCGCATAGTGTTACCAAGGCTTCCTGGTTTTAGGGGTTCCCCAAACGTTCCTCGGCTATAAGGTTACCCGCGCTTCCTCGCTATAAGTTTACCCAAGCCTTCCCCCCTTAAGTGGTTACCAAGCGCTTCCCCCGCTAAGTTGTTACCAAGGCTTCCTGGTTAAATGTCCAAACGTTTCCCCGGTAAAGTGTTACCAACGTTCCCCGGCTAAAGTGTTACCAAGGCTTCCCTCGGTATAAATTTACCCCGCGCTTCCTCGGCTAAAGGGGTTTTCCAAGCGCTTTTCCTCGGCAAAGGTGTTACAAGCGCTTCTCGGAAAAAGGTGTTCCAAGGCTTCCTGTATAGTTTACCAAACGCTTCCTCCTTAAGTTTTACCAAGGCTTCCTGGCTTTAGTGTTACCAAGCGCTTCCTCGGGTTTTAAAGGGTTTCCCAAACGCTTCCCCGGTTAAGTGTTCCAAGGCTTCCTCCATAAGGTTTTTTCCAAGCGCTTCCCCGGTTAGGGTTACCCCGCGCTTCCCGGTATAAGTTTACCAAGGCTTCCTGGCTATAAGTGTTTTAAAAGGGTTCCCCGGCTATAGGTGTTACCAAGCGCTTCCTGGCATATGTTCCAAGCGCTTCCTCGGGATGGGGTTTCCCAAACGCTTCCTGGCTATAGTGTTACCAAGCGCTTCCTCGGCATAAGGGGTTTCCAAACGCTTCTCGGCTTAAGTTTAAAAGGCTTCCTCGGTATAAGTTTTTCCAAGCCTTCCTCGGCTATAATGTTACAAAACGCTTCCTCGGCTATAAAATGTTCCAACGCTTCTGGCTATGGGTTTTCCAAAACGTTTCCCCCGGCTTTAAGTGTTTTCCCCTTGATTCAAAATTATTTTGTGACAGGCGCTTCTTCCTGCTATGGAGGAAATTCCGGTATAGCCCAAAAACCGGTTGCCCATCTGTAAACTGTGGTTTTTTTTTGGGGGGTTTAAGTTTCCAAATTTGTGCTTTTTATGTTTTAAAAAAAAAAAAAATGGCGGGAGTGGATTTAAAGGAATTGCCCGGAAAAAAAAAAATAAATTTTAATACCTTTTCTAGAAACCACTTAAAAAGTTTGTGGTAAATAAGAAGTGAAAAATTTTAAATGCAGTGCAATGTGCGGGGCTTTTTCACGGGGGTTCCCCCCACAGTCCCCGGGATTGAAATTAATCATCCCGGGGGCATTTCGCACCTCAAGCTTTTTAAATCCCCTTTTACACCGCATGGGTTCTATCCTGGGGGGCCCGGGGCACATACTGTCTTCATGTATAATGCACCCGCATATCCCCCCGAAAAAAACCCCAGGTGATGGTATTGGCCAAAGTCCGGGGCGAAAAAGGGTTGCATTAGAGCATCCAGGGGGGGGTATGTTAAGCAATAAAGAGAACATGGGGATGGAGACTTTTTTTTTTTTTTTTCCCCCTAAAAACAACGGCAGCTAACAGGAGGGTGTCCTTGCCTTTCCTGGACCCGAAACAACCTGAAACAGAAAAAAAAGGGTCTCACCCATACCCTACCATTGTTTTCGTGTCCCTGGGAAGCGTGAATGCAGCTCCTGTTCTCTCGCCCCCTGCTCACAGGCGATTGGGGGCTGGATATTGGACCAAGATTTGGGCACGGTACAATGTTGGCTGATCTGATTTCCAGACTAACTATGGCATAAGACGTTATTACTGAGGCAAGCCTGGCTCTGTCTCCCACAGCGGCATGCAACGACACCTTAATATACACACCTGATGTGCTGCTGCAGATTCTGTACTGGGGGGAATCCCCAGACTGTTCTGCACCTTCAGCTCAGTGTGAGCAGCATCATCAACCGGCATGGTTAACATCCTACCACCTAAGGGTATAAAGGGGTTTTGCCAGGATCTCTTTTCAGATCCTTAACACATTCCCCCCTGCCTGGCATAGACAGTGGAGAGCGGCAGCCTGGGAGAGAAAACATTGGCAGGAATGGAAGAGAGGTTGCTGGCAGGACACAGGGTAAGGGAGATTGCTGGCAAGACACAGGGAAGAGGGAGATAGCTGCAGGACACAGGGAGCGGAGATTGCTGGTCAGGGACACAGGGGCAGAGGAGATTGGAGCGGAACTATGGGGGAGGATATCGTCGGCGGGAGATAATGGTATGTGGGAGAACAATTATGGAAGTAAGTGATGAAGGCCAGCAGGGAGGGGATATCATGTGTGGCAATAGTCGTGACCAAGCCCCGCCATTACAGCGAGAAGATTCAACCACACAACGCAGCTAGTGGCAGGATAAGTGGAAAGTGCATGGTCAGAACTCTGACAACGAGCTACAAAAACTGAAGCAGAAAGAGATTGTCATTCAAATGTGGTACAATAAGTTTTTAATTAATAATGACAAACCCTTGCATAAAATTTTTATGCCCATTTTGGGATAGTTTCCCGTGTCAATTTAATATCATGGCACAACCCCTTAAGTCATTTTATGTTGGGTGGTGGTTAGTGGGTGTGAACTAGCACGGCGCCCAATTTGAAATATTAAAGCTCTTATATTGCAATCTCCTCACCTTATCTTGGTGCTAAAAAACGATAAAAAGGAACAGCCAGCTCACCAATATGAAGCAGATGCAAACTTGCCCGGATTCGTAAAAAATCTGATCCAGCAAGTAAAGAAAATGTAAAAAAAATTATTTTTTTTTATTTATTTTTTATTTGAAAGCTTCATAAAATAGATGAAAAAACAAAGTAGTGCACCAAGACAGTGGAAAGCTTTACTTATTTCAATCTATATGGATCTTAATCATAACTAAGCTTGGAGTTGCTCTCCAGCCCTGTTATGTGCTACATTGCATTCCTTTGTCACATGAAACCCTGATGTCTGTATTGGAAAAAAAACAATTTTCATGGCCCAATGCAAAAAAACAAAAAAATATAAACACCTGTGCCTCCAAAATGCACAATACCTAGATAAGATCCATGAGGTGTTAAATCCAAGACAGTAACTTTATGGAAGGTTTCGCCTGTTCTGTTTCATTTAGCGGTTTTTGCAAATGTGACATGGCACCCACCAAAGATTTGCTTTCCTAAAGCCAAATAACGCTCCCATGAACACCCAGGCCATGTGCCCAAACAGTTTTTGCACCAACATATAGGGTATTGCCGAATTTGGAAGAAATTGAGTAACAAAATTTGGGTTTGCTTTTTTCTTTCCAGAATTCTATGTAAAAAAATTTTTACATTTTCAACTAGAATTGCAGTAGGTTGAAAAAAAAATTAATTTTAAGCTTAGCAGAACGCTAAAAAAACTACTGAAACACCTGTGGGATCGATATCTCACTACACTCCCTGGATATATTTCTTAAGTTTTAGTAGTAATCCAATATGGGGTCTTTTTAGGGGTGTTAGTTTTAGCCGCCTTAGGGTGTCCGTAAACCTGAAATGAGCCTAAAGAAAAATAGAATGAAAATTAGACACCAAAGTCCAGTAGGTGTACCTCTGGTTCTGAGGCTTATGGGTTGAGCCAAATGTGCACTAGGGGTGCCACATATGGATATCTCTAAAAACAGCAGATTGGGGGAAATCTATGTTGTGATTGCAGTTCCCTGTCCACATTTACCTAGCGTGTTCCAAAAAAAAAAATTGAAGATCTGATTAAAAAAACTACACAACAAAAAAAAACAGTAATGATTGAATTTCACCTTACCTTTAATTATCTATGAAACACAAAAAATAAAAATTTAAAACAATGGGTTAATAAACTTCTAATTGCTGTTTAGAAATACTTATAAGGGGTCAAGTTTCTAGAATGGAGTCCATTTATGGAGGTATCAAAACAAGCAGGCACTCAAACCACGTCAAAATGGAACTTGTCTTCAAAAAAATTTATTGGATGTTTCTATTAAAAAACTTATCACTCTTTCAGCTCGCAATACACATACTGACCAGTACATCATTCTATTTTTTTCTAAAAAAAAAATTAGAAAAAAATCTATGTTTGCAAATTGTCTTGAAAATGTAAAAACAAAAGACTGCTAAATTTCTGAAGCCCCCTAATGGCTTAAAAAAAAAGGCATTTAACCTACATTAACATCTGGTAGATGTTAGTTTATAAACTTTTTTTGAGTGGAATAACTTACTCTCTACACGCAGAAGTTTTTTTAACTTTGAAATGGCACGTGTCCAAATTTTCAACAAACATTTTGAATTTTTCACAAATAAACCAAAATTGGAAATGGTGCTCTGTCAGGAAGGTCAAAACTGGCTGTGGTCAGTAAAGGGTTAATGAATGAAACAGCATCATGAAGACCAAGGAATCACAAAACAGAGTTTTAGGGACAAAGTTTTGTCAAAAAAATGTAATGCAGGTTATGTAAAAAAAAAAAAATAATAGCCCAATAACCCAAGATCTTAACATGGACATAGAGCACAGTTCATGTCAACATCTGTAAAAGGAAGACCATGGCACAACTGCTAAACTACCCAAAATAAAAACGGCTTATAACACCAAACAGACAGCCCAGACAAGACGAGCAGTAATTGGAAGAAAGCCGCCCAAGAGGCCCAGGTTCACTCTGTAGAGCTGCAGAGACCCAGAGCTCAGGTGAGAGAATCTGCCCTACAGGACAACTATTAGATGTGTGAGCCAAAAATCTTTTTGAAATCAAGCCAATAAGAAGTCCGGTTTGCTGTTTCCAAAAGCTATGCAGAGATACAGCAAACAAGGAAGAGAAGCCCACCACCCCCCCACAGTGAATCTGGTGGTAACAGCATGATCTGGGGCAGGCATCAGCACGGACTGGAAAGCTGCTCTGAGCTAGATGAGGATGGAGCTAAATACAGGCAATACAGGGACAAACCTTTAGAGGCTGTAAAATACTTGTGACTGGGCATAGGTTCACCTTCCATCCGACAAAGACCCTAAACAATACTGCTAAAGGCGACAATGCAAGGGTTTCCATCACAATATTCAGTGTTCAAATCCATTGGGAATCGTTGCCAGGATTTAAAGGGTTGTCTCATCTCAAAGTTTTCATAGGATGCACCGAAGAAATCAATGCTGCTTTGCTCTCTCCCATATATTCAACTTCTCTCTTTTATCTAGATTAAATAAATTAACCTTCTCCTTCTCTAATCCAGAGAAGCTTCTGAGCTAAATGTAAACAGAAAATTAGACCTCTATGTCTGAAAGATTAGATAACACGACAAGCTCTCACTTGCTGCCAGAACCTGTTGAATATGACATCATCCCGCTAACAATAGAACAACTAGCAGAAAAAGGAATACAAAGTCAGTCCACTTCGGGAAACCAAGAGCTCAGAAGGTGGTAAAATCACCTTGTAGCTCCCTTTAAAGGGGGATTTGCCAGGATGCCAGTTACTTACCTCTTATCAGCCACGGAGTAGAACATAAACAAGAATCACGCCAATCATGAAGCGCAGGGGAGAGAGGGAGGGGGTGATAGAAGAGGTAGGAAGAAGGGAGCGTCTCAAACGTAACTAAAATAATGACATAGCAACCGTGCCGACACAGCAACACACCTGATAGACTGCAATTTCTCCCTGTCCCTTAAAAGCTCATTCATTTCCCTGTCAACAGATAAACAGTGTTTTAAGCAAGAGCGGCCTGTCAGCTCCTCTGGTTCGATGTCTAGTGGCAGTCTTTCAGGTAACTAAAGCGGGACAGAGCAATGCTGTTACTCGCAAGGCTTCACCTTTTTGTAATCACATATACAGATAATAGAGAAAGTTTGGGCACCCCTATTAATCTAAATCATTTTTAGTTCTAAATATTTGGGTATTTGCACAGCCAGGTTCAATTTGCAATAACTAATAACGATAATGCACATTTTGTGTTAGACAATAAACCTCATTCAATCCGGAATATTACTGTGTCCCATCAGTTATTAGATAACAAATTGAAAAATGTGCTGTTTGCAAACACCCAAAATATTTAGAACCAAAAATGATTAAGATTAATAGGTGCCCACACTTTTTCATATGACTGTAATTTAGAAAAGAGGGGGAACAACTCACCTTATGGAGAGCACATTTAAGGTGTGTAAGTGTTTTTTGTTTTGCCTTTTAGTCCCACTACTTTACCTACTCAGCATCTGCATATCACAAGTCATTATGGAAAAGGAGCTGGAAAGCTCACTGCGCCCTCTATAGGTTGTAACAAATCCTCAATTTCCCCTTCTCATACCCACTCATTGCCTCCCACCAGTCAAGCCAATATCGCTCTGCTCTACACTGATGAGGAGCCAAACCCTGAACGGCGTATGTAGAAGACAATATTGGCTTGACATTATTCCTTTTTGCTTCCTCAAAGATTCCATGAATCAGAAGTAAAAATGAGGATTGTACCACCTATAAGGGCGCAGTGAGCTTTCCACTCCTTTCCCATAAGGCCTTAGATATTATTTTAAAAAAGGATTAATAGCCATTGTAGAGGTTCCCACGTCCAACATTACATCATGCAAAAACCCCTTAACAAAACCAAAAAAAAATGAATGCAATAAATTTGGTAAAACTCTTAAATTTTGTATATTACATTAGACAATCATCTTGAAAAGTTATTCTTTGTAGTGAAACCCCCCTTTAAAAAAACCGCTCTTTACAAACATAAACCAACCAATCTGACTAGAGCACAACTACTTTTCCCGAGAAGAATGGTTAAAGTTTCCAGCCTCTAGATGGGCACAGCTGGTAGAGACAGAACCCAACAGAATGTCAGCTGACACTGCAATAACGGTCTCCATAAAGTCCTGACCAGGGGGCTGAACACATATCACACCACTCTTGGCAAAATGCAGAGAAGTTCATATCATTTGCTCTATCATCACAATTCTTGCTACTTTCCATACCTCCCAACAATTAAAATTGCAATATGGAACACATTAGCCCCCTCTTGGCCACGCCCATACAAATGACATCATCTCAGGCCACAGCTCTGACCACACCCAAACAAATGAACATCACACCAGGACATGCCTAAAACCACAACCCCAAACAAAACATGCCCCGCCCCCTCCAGAAGAACCAGCGGCCTAACACAACGTGCGCATAGTTGTCTGTAAATATGTATTATATAAAAGGTAATAGTATAGTATATACAGAGATCCATACAAATAGCTGTCAAGTTCTGTGGATGATACCGCTATATATAGACCACATAATAACGCTGTACAGGAACAAATATCCCTGTACTGTTACTGACCACACAAGATTAATATTATCAATATACTGCAATACCGAGATCAATAAGTTCCACCACACCATGACCAATATCGACCAGCACATAGTAACTGCCTGATAGCCACAGACACCATGACCACATATCACCATCAAATCGTAACTGAATAATACCCACAACACCATGACCACATATCCCCACCACATAGTGACAAGTAATACCATACCATATATCACCATCCACATTTAACTGAATAAATACCAACAACCCATGACCACCATATACGGAAAAAAACCACACCATGACCACATATCACCATCACATTTAGTGACTGAATAATACAGCCCATACGACCTATAAGAACCATTACACTCCCTACCAACATTCCTGCCATACATTGACCATAATGGGGGGATAGATAGCAGTTGTACACAGGCTCTAACAGACTGTATATACCACCAGTTGTAAAAACAAATGACCATATGGGGGTAAAGCCGTTGTAAACACAGGCTCTGCGGACTGTATAATACCACCATACCGTGACCATCTATGGGGGTAGATAGCATTTTTTGTTACACAGTCCTACAACTGTATATACCACCATACATGACCATATAGTGGAGGTCCATGTAACACAGGCTACTGCAACTGTAATACCATCATACAGTGACCAAATGGTGGTAGATACAGTTGATACACAGCTCGTATACATATAAGGGATGGACAGTACAAAACAAGTTTTTAGTGACTCACCAGCGTACGACTTCTCTGTTTGGGAGTCCGTTCCCATTCTCCATTCCTTCCAGATCGCCATACCATTTCTCCCGGCCGATCGTCCCTGCAGAATTAACCACTACAAACATCTTTAACTCCTGACTGCACTTTTCCATCAACTCCCTACAATTCCACCATCTGTACAAACTCTCATCTCGGATAGATGTGAGTAGGGGAGAAAGGGGCAACAGCCAGTGACAGGGTTATAGAGTGTCCAGGTGAGGTTGTATTTTGTCTTGACAACTAGGCCGCAGGGGTGAAGAGGAGGTAAAGGCCACAGCTACAGCACAATCTCCTGGGGGAGACTGAAGACCAACACCCAGAGATTGGTGGACCATTCCCACACCCCCAATGACACCACCGCCGGTGACCTTCAGGGTGCATGTGAATGGAGGATAATACTATTGGATTCATTAGACTATGTCGACCAGCCCCCCCCCCCGAAGCAATCTATTTAATAAACTAACAGGTCAGCGAAGGCCGTCACAGTGGAGTTGTAATTAAAATAAAGATGCTTTTTATTTGGGTTCTGTGTACATTTTTTTCCCATTTTTTCCAGTGATAGTAATGGAGGTTCTGTCAAGATGCCTCTTCAATTACTAACGCTCGGAGCTTGGTGTCAGCCTGCAGCAGTTTATGTCACCCCAAAGCCGACACTAACCCCGATCACTATTAACTCATACTCAATGCACCAGGGGTACCAGGAAGAGCTGGGTACCCGACAGAAGTGGTACTCTCTAATGTGAGGGTCCCCGCTTCTGGTCGTTGCGGGCTGGTACTCTTAGAATAGGCAGGGACCAGTATCCATTTTTCTTCCCATTCGTGAATAGATATCAGGCTGCTGCTTGGTCGGTTTTACCCTGGCTGGTTATGGAAATCAGGGGGCCCACTTGTTTATTTTTTTGAAAATCTATTCATTTATTGAGAATCCTACAGTGGTGGGCAAACCCCTGTAAATATTACAGTGGAGGGCCATGTGCAGATTCTCACTAAATAAACAAATTTCAGAAGAAAAACTACTTGGGGTCCCCCCCCATTTCTCATAACCAACCGAGGTAACGACCAACAGCGCAGCCTACATATTATAGAATGGGAAGCCCCATCGATACAGGTCTCATCCCATTCTACAAATACCAGCCTGCAGCCTGCTCCAGAACAACCCTCACATTTAGAGAGTCCCGCTCCTTGACGGTTACCGGCTCGATCCCCAGTTCCCGGGTGCATTGGGAACTGGGGTAATAGTCACCGGGGTTTAGATGTCAGCCATGGCAACAAGAAACAACCGCTGACTGACACCAGGCCCCGCGATAGTAATGGAGAGCTTAACCCAGATACCGCCACTAACTTCACAGGAATCAAATGGAAAAAAAGACACAGAAACAGGAAAAAACACTTTATTTAAATAAACAACAATCCCCACACGACCCTTGTTTAACCATTATTTTTTTTTTTTTTTTTTATTAAAGAAAAGACGCAACGCTGTCTGACGATTCCACACCGAATCCGACGTAGTCTACAAAGGAAACCGGTAAAAAAGAAACAATAACCCTCAAATGGGCATCACCCAGTTCTCCGAATGCTGAATAGCCTATTCAGTCCCGGAAAACTGGATGACATCCCCCATACGCCGACCAGAAACTGGGTGCTTGCTGTGGGGGATTCACCCACTTTCCAGGGTGCTTGAATAGCCTACACAGTGCCTGAAGTTGGGAGGACCATCCTCACAGCAGTTGTCCAGGAAAAGCTAGTGGCTACCCATCCGCAACAGCAACACTAGCTTTCCTGGACACCTCAGTGGAGGGTTATCACACCAGCTTTCCCCAAGCTGAATGACGACCAGCACCCCGGAAAAGCAGATTGGCACCCCAACCCTCCACAAGCAAGCACCTAGCTTTCCTGGACCCTGCTGTGGAGGTTTTCCACCCAGTCTTCCCGCATGCTAAATGAGACTAATCCAGCAACCGGAAAGCTAGTGGCCACCCAAACCCCACAGCAACACCTAGTCTTTCCTGGACGCCTGCAGTGGAGGGTTATAACCCAGCTTTCCCACATGCTGGATAGTTATTCAGCACCACGGGAATGTTGAGTGGCACCCATCCCGCCACAGAATCACCTAAGCCATCCTGGCCACAACCCGCTGTGGAGGATTTCAACCCACATTCCCCACATGCTGGATAGGTTATTAGCATCTGGAAAGCTGGGTGACAATGTTTCACAGCAGGCATCCAGGAAGAGCTAGTGCCGCCTGCTGTGGGGGATGGTGGCCACTCGCTTTCCGGTGCTGGATAACGAATTGCAGCATGGTGAAAGCTGGGTAGGCCTTAGGGAAGGGGAGGGAAAGTGTGTGGGGGGTCCGGAGTAAAGAGAGGGGTGTGTTGGGAAGGGGAAGGGAGATGGGGGTCAAGTGGAGGGTCAGGTTGGTTCAGTGAAGCAGGGGTTGAGTGTCAAGGAGGCTGATGGGGTGTCATGAGACGGTGGGCAATTTGGGGGACAGGGAGAGAGGGAGGTTGAGTGGGGTGTCAGGGAGGCGATTTGAGGTGACAATGGGTGAATGGGTGGTCCGAGAATGGGGAGCTGATGGGTGAGCAGGAGGCCATTTGGGTACGCACCTAGGGAGAGGGGGCCGTTTTGGGTGGTCCGGGGGGGGGACACGACAATTTGGAGGTCACCCTAGGGGGCTGAGTGGGTAAGCAGGGGGGCTGTTGTAAGGGTGATGCATAGGAGAAGGGTGGCCATTTGGGAGTCCATGGCGGGGGGGGCTGTGAGTGGGGTGGCAGGGTGGAGGGGGGGGCTGAGTGGATGGCAGGGCGGCCCGTTTTTTGGGGGGTGGGGGGGCCTGAGCCGGGGGGAGGGGGACCATTTCTGGGGTCTGAGCAAGGGGTGGTTGGCCGTTTTTTTTTGGGGGGGGCTAGCAGGGGGAGCGGGGCCATTTTTGGGAGGCTGAGCAGGGGGGCCGTTATTTGTGGGGGAGCTTAGCAGGGGGCCGTTTTGGGGGGCTGGAGCAGGGGGAGGGGGAACCGTTTTTTTGAGGGGCTGAGGCAGGGGGAAGTTTGAGAGCTGGTAATATGTAAAAATGATAAGCAATCTAGGTTAGGAAAGAACTGTACAGCCCACTGTATATAACACACATATAGCAACAGATAACAGTAAACTGCTGGCAATGGGCTGCAGCTTGCCTCCCTTGTGTTGACTGCAGCTACATGCAAATTGTGACAGCTCTGGCAACAGGACATGCGCAGTTTACATCATAACGACAGTCATAAGGTGTGCGCATGCGCAATCAAGGACGCGCACCTGGACCACCTGCGGTCCGGTGACTTTTTATCTGAAGTAGCGGCAACCATTAGTACCCATGGCAACGACTGCCTCGACGAATAAGGAGACGTAGAAATTCCGCATGGTAACGTCGTGCCAATCAGCAAAGTAGGTGGCTTGTGCTGCAGTTGCCGGGCCGTTTTGAACGTGAGTCATCGTTGCGTAACATTGAGAAGTGGTGATGTCAGCTCTCCGTCATCTCCTGTACGCGGATGAACGGTGGAGCTCCGCTAACCGGGATGGACGGAGGCTCATGTTGTCTCCGTGCGAACCGAATTCAAGTATAGCGGCACAGCCGAGTCACACCCGGTGCGAGGCCGAAAGGGGGCTGCATATGACGAGTTTATGGTGACCGAGCAGCTGCAGGTGAGACGCTGCATGAACCTCCTACTCCTCAGTTCTAAGGTCACTGGTTTGTGCGCTTATACGAGACGTTATAACTTAAAGCTATTGAACAGCGCGGATATGGTGAATATTGTTTACTCTCATCACATACGTTGTAAAATAAAGCAGAGTGAAGAATTTTTATGACTGCGCTGTAATAAGATGGCATGAGTGCTTACACTTCGTTCTAAATGGAAGTTATACAAAAAAGCTGGATTAAGAATTATGAATGACTGGTGCTATGTGAAGTACTGTTTAATGCCTGCATCTATCAGTATGATTATAATAAAGCTGAGTGAATTATGTATGCCTGGCCGCAGTATATGCTGAATGAGTGCTTACACTGCCTCTGTGGCATGTTTAGAAATAAAGTGAGATGAATAATTTTGTATACTGGCATGAGTACTTGATGAATGAGTCTTACACTGCCTCATTGGGATGTTATACATAAAGCTGATTGAATAGCGCTGTAATGATGAAAGAGTGGGTTCACACTGAAGCTACAGGAAGTTGTAACTAAAGCTGATTGCACCGCAGTGTATATGAAAGAATGAACGTCTTAGGCTATGTTCACACGGCATAAATTAGGACTATATCGTCCGTACTTACACGCGTACTGCGCGAATTACGGCAGGAAAACATCCCAGTCATACGGAAATTCACAGTTTCTCATAGATACAATGGAATAACTCTCCTCTCCCTGCTCCGGCGAATAATACGCCCGCGGGTGGAGATAAGTACATGTGAAATTACCAGCGCCGTAAACGCGCCGCTGGTAATGCAATTCTAGGGGCCGGCGAGGTGCCGCCCCCCTGTCCACACGGGCTAAAATTCAGGGTCGTAATTACGCCCCGCAATGAGTAGAGTCCAACATAAGCCTTATACTGGATCTATATGATGTTCTACATAAAGCAAATTGAACACACTGTATTCTATAGATTGAGTAGCTTACACTGCCTCTATGGATTTCTCATAAAGCTGATTGAAGAATTCTTTATGTGACACAGGTGCTGTATATGATGAATGAGTGCTTGCACTGCCTCTATAGGATGTTATAAATAAAGCTGAGAGAAGAATTTTGTATTACTGGCAATGTACATGATGAATGATTGGTTACACGCCTCTTGCATGGTTATATCATAAAGCTGATTTGAATACGCTGTATATGCAGAATGAACGCTTACACCTGCCTCTAATGTGGGATGTATCTGCATAAACATTGAAACAGCGCTGTATATTGGACGCTCTACATAATGCGACTATTGTTGGTGCGGCAGGATCTTAGGACGTCCCTTTCTCATGTATGTAGTAAGGTGTGAAAGAGCCTGTGAGGTGTAATTCCTCTAGAAGCAGCCTCCCTGTACAGTTCTAGTATGAGCCCTGGTGACCTGTGCGCAGCCGTGCCTGGCTCTGTTCATTTGCATTCATCAGGAATGGCAGAATAGCTTTTTTGTTTTCTGCTAATAAAAAACAATTCCTGCCATTATGGTACAATAAGATCTGTTAGACCCTATTAACAATAATAGATGATAGATGCCCTGGTGCCAGCGTGAGACAGAGCCGCATCCTTTAGTATGCCCATCTAATCAATCATGGATGTCTTGGTTTCTGCTTGCGGCTTTGTCATGTAAAGCTCCATCACATCGGCAGAATGGCTCGCTAGGAAGTACTTGATAGTGTGGGGATGGCATAGGCCCCTGGAGCTGAGCACCACGCAAAGAATCATAGGTCACTCCATTCCAGCCATCTAATTGGTCAGGCCACCTCCCTTAGCTCCCATGATACCAATTGTGGGGGCAGGCAGCGGGGGGCCTAGTGAAATCCAATCCTGCTATTTTAGCAGTCAGAAGCTCTGCATTGTAGACACACCCGGCAATTCGGGAAGTCACTAGGGAAGTAAAAAAAAGTCGAAAAAACATTATAGAATAAAATAATAAAGAAAAAATGCAAAAAAAATAAAATTGGAAGAAGGATGAAATAGTTATATGTGCCGTATAGATAGATTTCTGTTTGGATTACCATTGGTAGTGGATTATTAAACTTTGACATTGAAGGGGTTTTCTCACCCTTACTGTATTCACGCGCACCATCAAATTCACACGGCTGATCGCCTTGGTGGTTCTATACATGCTTGACATTATTTAGCTTTCTATGCACCTAGCCGAGACACTACAAAGAATTAAGTGCAGGAGATTAAACTTCATGTAAATAAAGCTACAAGTGCTCTAGGATGAAAACAATGGCTTAAGCTGTATAATAAAGCTAACTTGTTTAGAGATAAAGAGATCTACTCCAAGTGGGCCTGATGCATGTTTACATCACACCCTGCTCTCTGTCTATCAGGAAAGGAAATAAGGGTGGCAAGCAGAGAGACTTGTGTGGCACTCAGAGGTCAATAGTGGGGCATAAACATTCGCCAAGATGGTTGCACCAAATTCTGGCACAACCTTGCAGCAAAAATAATGTTGTCCCACGCTTTAAACCACTTATATGTGGTTTTTAGACAGTTTTCTATTCACTTGCGCCCTTGTCTGACCAAAGGGATGGGACCTCTTGAAAGGGGCACGGCCCACGGAAAACAGCAATAGTTTGCTGTACAGCGTGATATTCCAAAATAATGGTCAGTTGGTGCCATAATCTCAGCCAACTTAAAAAAAATGTGTCAGGTTAGACTAAACCGTTTAACCTGCGCTAGATTTGAATGCGATTGTAATACTGTCCAGTCTAACTTTCAAACTGTCTTAGAGATGGACACTATTGATAAATGCGTCCCAAAATCTCTCTTATCTCCTGACCAGGGCAATATCAATAGAGCAATATATTTAGAAAAAGTCTTCGTTTACCGTTCCCTACATGTTGAAAGCTAATCTTTGTAGTGAGAAACCCCCTTTAAAGTTTATGGAGAAAATTGGTGACAAATCCAGTCTGCAGTTTGTTTATTGGTGCGGATTTTGTTTTAACAACTATGCAAAAAACTCTTACAAACTGTAAAAAAAAAAAAAACTTAATTTTTTCCTTTTAAATAAGCATAAGATGCCCCAAAATTCACAAAAACAAATCCACACCAGTACGCTTCACAATTCGCTCAGTTTGGTTCATTTTGTATCTGCAGATTTACTTGTTAAAATGCTGCAGTTTTCCGCTGTGGAGATTCTGCAGCATTTCCGTCCTCTGTGCAGGGACCCAGCTGGTGCCAAGTTTATTGTGGATTTTTCCCATCTAACTCTTAAAGGGGTTGTCTCACTACGAAGATCATAGTTGAAAATGTGGGGACCAAAAATCTAAGGATGTACGTCCTTGGTTACTATTGGCAAAGTGCTACGGTTTTAGAGAACGGGCTGGTTTACATGTGCTTAGCAACGGTGTTTGTTTACTGGTCAGGGAAGCATTCTGTCTCGCCCAGGTCGTGCACATGCAAAGGAAAGGCAGTTAAGAGGAGGGGCAGGGATGTGTGTATTGGCAGGCAAGGAGGAGAAGCAGTGAGAGGATATGCAGGGGGGTTGTGTGTATTGTATCCTCTTCACTGCCTCTCCTCCATCCCTGTGGCTGCCAATACACCCTCCCCCACTCTTCACTGCCTCTTGTCCCTGTATGTCGCTGCCAATACACACAACCCCCCTGCATGTCCTCTCACTGCTTCTCCTTGCCTGCCAATACACACGTGCCTGCCCCTCCTCTTCACTGCCTTTCCTTTGCATGTGCAGGACCTGGGCAGGACAGAATGCTTCCCCGACCTGTAAACAAACACCGTTGCTAAGCACATGTAAACCAGCCCGTTCTCTAAAACCCTAGCAC
>JAODAL010030692.1:0-49545 GCA_025379985.1 Phyllomedusa bahiana
AAAAAAAACACAAAAAATAAAAAAACAATAAAAAAAAACAAAAAAACAAAACAAACAAGAAAAAAAAAAAAAAAAACGGGCCAAACTGCAAGCAACTGAAAAAATTTAAAACCCTTATTTAAATCTTTGGGTTGACCACCCTTTCCTTTTTTGTTTTTAAAAATGGTTGAACCAGAACCAACTAAAAAGTGTTTACAAGTAAGGCTCACGTAAACTTGGAATGTAGAAAATCAATATATTTCTGCAGATCGGTGGGAATAATTAAAAAAGCCAGTAATTGTAAATTAAATATTAGCCAATGAAATACTATCTAAATAGAGTGACCAAATCTCTTTTCTTTGCAGGTCTTGGCAATTGCCCAACAAAGCATAAGCCATTGTAAATAAGTGAGTTATAGTAAATGAAGTTCTTGAGATGATGAGACCAGTGGGGGAGGCAGCAAATGTTTTTGACTATAAAAGGGCATTCCATTAAATTATCTATGATCTTTCACTATATTTATTTCATTTCAGAGATAAAAACACCAAACAAAAGCCAACCGTAATGCACAAAAGTGGACCACATTCTTAATTAAAGTGGAATAAAGTACAGGATTCTTACATGCAGTCCATTATAGTTCAGAGCTTTTAAACATGACTATGCTTAGCTTGAGATACTAATGGCCACAAAGTATATACCTTCCTTCTCTGGTATCCTTAATGTACAGCGCCTAGACCAGCACAATAATAGCAGATTTTTAAAAGTGGCAGCATGCCCATTTTAAAAAAATAATTGTTGGATCTTATTTCCCAATAGCTAAAACATTTTTTTTTTAAATTCCAGTTAAAAAAAATTTTGCTCCTCCTGAAACATCAGTAAAATTCTTCTTCCTGCCACTATTGAAAACACAATCCCTAAAGTTGAAAATTGGCGGGTGTTCCCCTTGGTTTTGCGCAAACACAACTAACAATACTTGTAGGAAAGAAGCTTTCCCAAAAAAGTTGATGGTTAGCATCTGACTGCTGAATGGTCTTGATTGCTCTCAGTGAATGCTTTAGTTCTGTAAATGGATAACTACTTCAAAAATTATGTTCTACGCTGAGTTTTCATTAATGGGGCACTCAGCTTTCAGCAAATAAAAGTTATTCTTGTTATAATGAAAAGTTATACAATTTTCCAATATAATTCCGGTATCAAATCCTCATGTTTTTTTAAGAAACCTTGTTCTTTTTTCTCTATTAGTGAAAACATATCTGCCTTGATCATGTGATGGATACACAGGTGTATGGCCTGTTAAGGGCTCGTTCACACGCAGGGGTGTTGCTAGGGTCCCCAAAACTCCGGGGCCGGGCCCGTGTTGCTTTTGCCCGAAGGGGGGGTTCACAAGGTTTTTTACGCCCATGAACTGCATCATTGTTTTTTCAGAGAAAAAACTGTGGAGCGCGTCCGTGAAGCCTCACTGAATTTATTTCCCAAAACAGGTAATCGTTGCTCTCGTGGGCTATGATTACCTAATGTTGGCCGTATTCGGGTGTATTGAAGCGCAATTACCCCCAAAGGGACGGACCCCAAAATTACATCGGTGAAAAAAACACAGCGTATTTGTGGGGTTAGCTGTGCTGAATTGCCCCACAAATACGGGGAAAATCAAGGTGGGGCCCAGATTCCTGTTTTCCCTGCACACAGAACCCGCCCCTAAAAAAAAAGTGACAGGTTCTTTCAGGGTGGTAAATAAATGGATGGGAGGTGGCCGGAGCGCTGCTAAATTACAGGGAGGCACGTATTCCCCCAGCAGGGTATAGCGGTGCGCAAAGGTCCGTGCCACATTCTGTGTGAACAGACCCTTAGGGCATGCGCCCTTGTTTTGGAATACATATGTTAGCTGTATTTCCAGGGACAGGGGGGTTGGTCCATTTACCTCCACTTTAGGCCCCGAAGAAAGACCTGTAAAATTTTGGGGTTTTTACGCATGGGAAGACAGATGTAATTCATAGCTCTCTGTGAGAACTATGAATTACAGAATTGTGGGGCGCATGTCGGGCGTATTGAAAGGGAAAAACCCTGAAAGCGCCCCGCGGTTTTTCGCAGTGTGAACATGCCTTTTTCCTTTTCAGCACTAAAACATACGCAACCTGCAAATGCAAGTATAAAAAATTAATTTAAAAAAATTCATCATGGTTGAGTTACATGTCTAAGGGTATGTCACTGGTAATTCGGTAATCCATCTCTATAGGAAAAATATGGATTAGCCTCCTCCCCCCATGCGTCAATACGTGTATTTATGCTGGGGATAAAAAATGCAATGCATGTCTTGGGGCCCGCGGTTTTTTTCCACCAAACCCCCCCCCCCCTCCCCGTGCTTCGAGAAGATGTGCTGATCAGCTCGAGCTCCTGAAGCACACAGTGTATTGCAGCGCGTACTGTATACATCACAATACACCGTATGAACTTAGCCTAAGGGACACACAGGCAGGATTATGTTTCAGTGATGTGAATGAGGTGATATTGTGGATGTGTGTATGTATATACAAATGTACATACACATTTACATACATACACAGAGGCATATATACAAACATACATACACACACATACAATGCATACACACATGTTTACACATATATACATACACACACACATCTCTACAAACACATGCATACACAACATACACCTGCATACACATTCAGGAACATTATTTTGTCTCCCCCTTATTACACTACTTGTTCGGCACTGAGGCTCCTCACTCACTTCTTGCTGGTCTGGTCCCGAGATAGGAGCACAGCAGGGGGTGAAAACCTCTCACAGCCGGACAGCACGCTGCTTCCTGACTCACTGCATGGTGTGAGCAGGCGGCGTCCCCTCCTCCGTCCTCAGGTCCCATCATCCCGGGCAGTCGCCCTCCCCCTCGCTTCCTGCACATAGCTGCTGCTGCTCTGAACTGTGTGTGTGTGTCCAGGGGACGCTCATACAGTGCAATAGCTTGTCGGCTCTACAGGTCACAGTAATGACCTGGAACCGGACGTGCTGAGACTCGGTGCACAGGGAGTCTGGTCCGGGGCTTGTGCCCCGAACAAAACCACCTAGCGACGCCCCTGTTCACACGGCTTATTCTGTGACTGATTCCAGCCGTACTGCGCGCCGTATTTGCACTGCAGTACGGCTGGAATCCGTCCCAGTCAATACGGTAATCCACAGTTCTCATAGAGAACTGTGGATTCCGTCTCTTTTCCCGCTCGGCGAATATGCCGAGGGGGAGAAAGTGACATGCACATTATTTACGGCGTGTACGCACCGTGAATAATGAGTGTCTATGGGGCCGGCGGGCTGCCGGCCCCCCGCCCCCGCTGCACAGCAGCCGGCGTAATTTCGGGGCGAAATCCGTTCCCGCAATTACATCAGCAATAAGCCGTGTGAACATTGCCTTACAGTAACAGTGCAGATGTAAGTAGTATGTCCTTTACCTGACTTGGACAGGATTTTATCCACTACGAGTAAAACACAACCACTCCTAGTCACACAAAGTAGAAGGAATAATTGTGTAGCTTTTATTATACAAAGAGGGAGTACAATTAATTTGTATTAGTATATAGAAACCTAAGAAGAATATGGTTAAAGGCAATATCATGTGACGCCCCCTCCAAAGACAAGAGAAAAAGGTTTTAAAGAGTGTTCTCACCATACTCACAAAACCTGCTTTTACAGCCATCTTTAGACTCCCACTACCGTTTCAGGCTGTGGGTGGTTCTATAGCAGTTACTGCCATTTCAGCTATGCTATTCCTAGCTAGACCTGTTAAAGGGACTTTGGTGATAGAAGGGCTTTAATGGAGGGGAGTGACTCAATAAGGTCCCGGTAGGTTGTCATAGGTATCTGGAGCCATGCTGACTGCATACCATAGATCAGACCTGGGCATTGTACGGCCCGTGGGCCGCAATTGGTCCTCTAACTAGCCCATGGCCCATACAATGCCCAGACCATTCTAAAAGTAGCGCTGATGGCCCGCCGTGGCAAGGTAGCGCTGAGAGGCTGCGGCGTGCCTTCAGAGCTATTATTAATATGCCCACTATTGCATTGGGCAGCAGCGCAATGAAGTTACCTCATCGCGTCACTGCCTCCCTTCGGCCACATAGCCTAATTACTCTATGCGGCTGAGAAGCTGCCGGAGGAGCATCTTGACATCACACCGCCAGTGTCAGGCAGAAGAGGATGGCGGTCGGCTGGAAAGCAGGTAAGGTGAGTATTATTGTTATTTTTGTGGGTGGTTACCTGCCTGAGGGGAGCTATATATAACTGCCTGACTGAGGGAACACATCCATATACCTGCCTGAGGGGAGCTATATATACCTGCCTGACTGAGGGGACATATCTATATACCTGCCTGACTGAGGGGACAGATCTATATACATGCCTGAGGGGAACTATATATTATCCTTTTTTGCCGGGGGAAACCTGGAAAGGGGTCATATCTATATACCTGCCTGACTGAGGGGACATATCTATATACCTGCCTGACTGAGTGGACATATATACACCTGCCTAACTGAGGGAACCTATAGAGCTACCTAACTGCAGAGGGGACCTATAGAGCTTCCTATCTGAGGAGGGGAGCTATAGAACGACCTAACTGAGGGGATTTACATACCTGTAAGTAGGAAGCTGCTGAAAAAAAATGAGGATTCTAAAATGTGTATGTGGTAAATTCTGAAAGAAAACGAGTCATGGCAGAGAGAAGTCATCATCGTGGTCTGGGCCGAAAGGAAAAAACAAGGGAAAGACGACCACTGCTTCCTGTATCTGGTCCAGGCGCAAATGGGGGGAAAATGGGGGCTCGCTGGTGCCCCTGAAAGAGACGTTAATTTATGCTATCAGAAAAGATTTTCCCCGGGGGTTTCACCCTTTCCATCTATCTCCCGGAGCTGGTGGGGGCCCGACACCATTCACTTTTTTCACTGTAGTCATGTGAGGGGGGCAAAATTTTTTTTCTGCTTTAACCCCTTTTTTTTCCCTGTTGGTTTCCCTCCTGCAAAAAAACTTTTTTTCCCAACTTTTTTCATTTACAAAAATTTTTTGCAGGTGTAGGTTTTAAATCTACAGAAGGGTACCTACCTAGCTAGCTCCTACGCAAAATTTGGGGTTAGGGGCAAATTTGAAAATAGGAGATCGCTTGAATGACAATATATGAAATTTACAAAAGTCCCTGTGAATTTAAACAAATCCCCAAAGGGTGGGGCAGGAAAAAAAATTTTAAAACTACTTTTTTTTTTAAATTTTTCCCTGCCATAAAAAATGTCGGCTTTGTGTTTTTGTGTAGGTCACCAAATTTTACTATAAGGGTTTGGGGAATTAAAGGGGAAAAGTCATATGCTTTCCAAAAAAGGGAAAAAAAGATATAAAAAAAAAACCCTAACCCCAAAAACAATCTATCCCTGACCAGTTTAAATCTGGACAAAAGGGGTTTTTGGGGGAAAAAAAAAAAAAAACGGGGAAAAAACTCTTTAAAAACCCATTTCTTTATAAGTTGGTGTCCATGGAATTTTTGTGACCTACAAAATAAAGATTTTTTTTTTGTTATTAATTTCCCCCTTGTCATTTTCCCAAAAAAATAAACCCCAAAACTTTTTTTTTCCCTTTTTAAACCCTATGTTTTGTTTTGTTTTTTGTTTCTTATTAGTTCGGCCCTCTAACACTATCCTAATTTCTCTTGCGGTCCATGGGTTTGGGGGGAATTTGGGCCCACCCTGCCTTAGATGTCTTTTGGGGTTAAAGTCTGAGAATCGGGAAAGGCCCCGGGTTAGGACTATTTTGTTTTTGTAAAAGAGGGGGAATATTATGCTGTATTGATGCCAAAATGATTTTCTTTAGTTTTTGCAAAGTATTGCTGGTTCAGTAAAACTGCAAGGTCATGCTGACCGTACACTACTAGTCATTGAGAGTTAGCAATGTTGTTGGAGTGTGAAGCAAGGTTGTTTGTTATAGTAACTAGGAGGAGCCAGAGTGTATAAAAGGCCTGTAGCTAGATTCCTAGTGGTTCTACCCAGGAATACAAGATGTGACTAAACACCTGTTCTGAACACTGGTCCAGGAGTGAAGACAGCAAGCCCCTTGGGGTATGTTTTTAGAGCATCAAAAAAACCTCCAAAACTCCCCCAATTCATTTTCATTGATTCCTTTGAAAAAAATGCTTTGTATTTCCCCACACCCGACGAGGATTTTAATTTTCTTTGGATACTATTTTGGCCGCTGAAAAAAAATTTTGTCAGGCCCAATTTTCAAAGCAATTTCAAGGGCTGAAAACCCCCACTCGAAAAAAACCCTCGGGGCATTTTTTAGACGGGGATTTCCCCTTTGGTTTTTGCCCTGGCTATTAATTTTATGGGTGTTTCAGAAAACAGTCTTGGAAAACCTTCTAAAAAAATTTAACCCAGAACTGATCAAAACCTTGTTGTCCCTGGGAATAAACCGGGATCAAATGATTTTTCAAAAACCTTCATCTGAAAAGTGCTCCATTGTGGCACTTTCTAGCCAAGGTTTTGATGCCGATTTGGACCATAAAAAACCCGGTGCCCCAAAATAACCATGTAAAACATACCCCTTTCTTTCTTGTCCCGGCCTTCTGAAATGCACAGAGCTTAAAGAGAACCTGTCACATAGTTTATGCCTCCCACGCTGAGGAAACAAAATCACAGTCCCCAAAATTTTTTAATTGAGTTAAAATTTTGGGGGAAAATTTTTGGTTTAAAAGGGGGAAAAGCCAAAACCTCCCCCGGGTTAGAAAAAATGGGTTTTTTTTTAAAAAAGGTTTTGGCAAGGTCAAAAAGGGTAAATTTGTCCAAAAAAAAAAAATTTCAAAATTTTGAGGAAAAAAAAGGGAAAAATTTGATAAAATATATTGGGGAAACACATTTTTTTTAAAATAAAAGGGTTTGGAAATCCCTACTGTAAGAAAAGGGATTTTATACTAATTAAAGTATAAAGTACAAAAAGGATGTATATCGCACAAATATAAAAGACAAAATTTTATTATTAGCAATTAAAAAATGCTAACCCTATTAAATCCCTAATTCAAAAATAGGCCCAAAAAACCCCACCTACAAGGGCCCCCCCCCAAAAAAGGGCGACCCTGTTCCCGGAAACCCATTCATGTCAAAAAACCTTTGGGAAAAACCTTTCATACAGAATTTAAACATAATAAAAACCAAATTATTTATAAAAAAAACATACCATAAATATTAATAGTAACATACAAATAATTTTTTACAAAAACCTCCGACGCGGGTTTTCCCCTTCCCCTACAAAAATAGGTTTTATTTAGGGGGAGAATAAAGAAACAAAACAGAGAAAAATATCACATCCCAATGAAAAATAGCTTGAATGTAAAAAAAACATAAAAATAGTGCCTAAATAGTCAAGAAATTAGTAAATACTATGGCATAAAGATTAACAAACTCTGGGTCATAGATAGAGCACCAAGGGAAGCATAATAATTACCGTAGTAATACAACCCATAGATGAAAAGGTTTATATAGTACTCACGATACCCTGATAATGCGACCTATAGGTGAGAAAGGGTTAAAAAAGGTTTTCCCAAAAAGAAAGTCATAACCCCCTTTGGGTGTTTAAAAGTCATCTTTCACCCCTTTTGCACCTGCTTCTTAAACCTTTTACAATTATTTTCCATGGCCGGGTTTTAGTAAATTTTTTGCTCAAATCTAGCAGTTTTGGGAGCCCGAAAAGAATCGCTTAATTAATTTACCCGCCCACTTGGGGGCCCAGCGGGCCCCCCCTTTTGGGTGAAAACCTATTACTTTGAATTTGGTGAAAAATGTGAAAAAATTTCCAGGTGGGGGGGGCTAGGGCCCTTTGGGGGGGGGGGCTTTTAAAATGCTCTTGAAAAGTGGGGGCCCTTTTTTTGACTGCAAAATGCTGCATTTCACAGATAAGGGGAAAACCCGCACTGGGGAAAAGAGGTCGGCCTGGCTTGGGGCGGGCCTGCAATTTTTGCCTCAAAAATTTTGTTGTCCTCAACATTTTGGGGGGGTCGGGTTTTAAACAATTGGGCCCGTTTTTCTGTTGGGGAAGGGGTTCAAATTTTAAAAATTTGAATATTTTTCCCCCCGGATGCTGCCATTTCTCCCCGGCCCGGGCCCCGGGCCGTTCATTTTGGCTTTCGTCAGTTAAGGCCCTTTGAGGTCACTTGCAGGTGATGTTGGGTCTGTAATTGGCTGCACCTGTCCCTAAAAAGAAAAAACAGTTTTACTGCTTAAATCAGGGGTTTTTTTAGACCAGCAAAACGGGAGTGGGAAAAAGGAGGTTTCCAAAGGGGGGAAGTATGAGTCTTATCTTCATTTATACTCATGTTAAAAAACGGGCATTTTCCTTTGACCCCCCGAAACCCTTTAACCCTTTTATGCCCCCACGTCTATTGACAGGGAAAGGCCCTGGCAGGTCACTGCCTCAAATGGCCCGAATAGAGGTTTTTTGCGGGTCCCAGCAAAAACAGCTCTTAACAGCTGTGTTCCTGGAACAGCCTTTGTAAGCACCGAAAAGCAGAGGGAACCCTTTTAATCCCCCGGGGCTTTTAAACCCTTTTATTGCTGCCGCCCGGGCCAAGGCATAAAACAAAGGGCATTCCCCTGCTCCATGGGTGATTGGGACTCCCGGGGACCCCCAAGAGCAGCCCGGCCCCGTCAGCCCCCGGGGGGCCGAGAGTAGTGGCCCCCGGGGGTGTTGTGTAAAAAAAGTCTGCGTACGGCAGGGCTGTGTGCTGCCCTGGGGCTGCTGCCCGTGTAATGACACAGATTTAATTTTATTTGCATATATGAATATTCTAAATTTTTTATTTAAATATGTAAAAAAAATGTAAAAATTTGTTATTATAAAAAAAAAAGGGAAAAAAAAAGTGTAGAAAAAATAAATCTAAAAAATTTTTAAAAAAAAAAAAAAATTTTAAAAAAAAAAATAAAATGTGCCTAAAATTTCCCCACAAAAAAACAAAACCTACACATATTAGGTATCCACATGACTGTTATAACCTGTAGAATTAATCTAAAAAGTAAAGTGTGAAATGTGAATGATGTAAAAAATCATTCAAAAAACTTTAAAAAATTCTGCAATCATTTATGTAATGGTCTGTGGTAGTGGATCTGCTGGACCACCGCAAGCGATGGTGGAAGCCCACACCAGGGAGCGGAATCTAAGTAGGTCCCGGTTTTCACCAGTGCCCGCCGCAAAGCGGGATGGACTTGCTGCGGCGGGAGTCTACCAGGTCGCTTCCACTGGCAGAACTTGCTTGCGGTGGCGGCCAAGGGTCGGCGAGGTACAGATACGTCAGGCAAGCTCGTATTCAGGGACAGACAGGAAGGTCAGGGCAGGCGGCAGAGATTCGTGGTCAGGAACCTAGGCGAGAAGGTACGGTACACGGTAATCAGGATAAGGCTTCAGGAACGCTTTCACAATAGGCAATGGGCACTAAAGATCCGGCGTGGTCACTAGAAAGAGGTAGGCTTAAATAGGGGCAGCGACCAGCAATAGCCAATTACCGGTGCGCTGGCCCTTTAAATTTAACACTGCCGGTGCGCGCGAGCCCTAGGGAGCGGGACCGCGCACGCTGAGGAACAGAAGCAGCCGGAGCAGGAGCGTGGCCGGGTAAGTGGGACACGGGACCTGCAGGGGAACGAGCACGCCCTTGACCCAATGTGCGGGACGCGGCGCCGCTCAGCAACGGGGCCCGGGACCAGGGTCGCAGGGGCATCCGTGACAGTACCCCCCCACCCTTTGGCCTCCCCCTCTTTCTGGCCTGAAGGAATCTCTGGATTATGTTACAGTCCAGAATGTTCTCTTCTGGCTCCCAAGACCTTTCCTTAGGCCCGAACCCCTTCCAATCAACGAGAAAATATAATTTCCCTCTAGTCCTCCTCATACCCAAGATCTCTTTAACTGAAAAGGCATTAGAGGCGTCGGCCACAGACGAAGGAGGGACTGTCTTCCGATAGAAACGATTCAGGACCAGGGGTTTTAGTAGCGAGACATGAAAGGAGTTCGGGATGCGTAGGTGGGAGCCGCAGTTTATAGGCCACCGGGTTAATGCGCTTCAGGACCTCGAAAGTTCCCAAAAATTGGGGTCCCAGTTTGTAACTCGGGATCTTGAGGCAGACATATTTGGCCGACAGCCCCACCTTGTCACCCGGGGAGAAAACTGGAGGGGGGCTTCTTCTTTTTTTTATGCTTGGGCCTTCATGCGCTCAGAAGCATGGAGCAGAGAATGGTGGGTCAGAGCCCAGATGGCCTTCATGTCCTGGACCAACGCGTCCACTGCCGGAACCTCAGACAGGGATGCCAACGGGAGAGGTGGGCGGGGATGCAAGCCATACACGATGTAGAAGGGAGAGGCACCCGCGGACTCAGAGTCTAGGGAATTGTAAGAAAATTCTGCCCATGGAAGCAAGTTGGACCAGTCATCTTGTCGAGCAGAGACGAAGTGGCGTAGGTAACTCCCTAGAACCTGATTGACTCTCTCTACCTGACCATTCGTCTGGGGATGTTAAGCCGAGGAGAAATCAAGCTTCACCTGGAGTTGAGAACAAAGAGCCCGCCAGAACTTAGAAACTAACTGGACCCCTCGATCCGAGATGATCTGCTGAGGAAGCACATGCAAATGAAAAATGTGGTGAAAAAAACAGCTCGGCCAGGCGTGGGGCAGAAGGCAGTGCTGGCAGTGGGACAAAATGCACCATTTTAGAAAACCGATCTGTGACCACCCAGACAACGGTTTTACCGGACGAAGGGGGAAGATCGGTTATAAAGTCCATCGCCACGTGAGACCATGGCTGCGTAGGGATGGGTAGTGGGTGCAAGAGCCCTGCTGGTTTGTGACGAGGTGTCTTGTTGCAGGCACAGGAGGTACACGACTCGACAAATAACTTGACCTCTTTAGAGAGGTCCTGCCACCAATAGAACCGTGAGATCAGGAGAAAAGTCTTGCAAGCACCGGGATGCCCGGCCACCAATGAGCAGTGTCCCCACTTCAGGATACGCCTTCGGAGCACAGGGCTAACGTATGTCTTCCCCGCTGGGACGTTCCGAAGGCCGACAGGAGCTGTGGAGACAAGACGCTCTGGGGGGATTATGTGCTCTGGGGTCACTTCTTCACCCACCACGTCGGAGGCACGGGAGAGGGCTTCAGCCTTCAAGTTCTTTTCTGCAAGACGGAAGTGAATCTGGAAATTAAACCAGGAGAAGAAGAGCGACCACCTGGCTTGGCGTGGATTGAGTCGCTGGGCCGTCTGGAGGTACTGGAGGTTCTTGTTATCAGAATAGATACAAATGGGATGCCGAGCACCTTCCAGCAGATAACGCCATTCCTCCAAAGCCAGTTTGATGGCTAATAATTCCCGGTCTCCGATAGTATAATTCTTTTCCGCCGGCGAGAATGTCTTGGAAAAGAAGCCACAAGTGACCGTTTTGTCTGTAGGCCCCCTTTTGCGTGAGGATTGCTCCAACTCCCACCGACCAGGTGTCTACTTCAAGCGAGAAGGGTTTCGCGGGGTCCGGCCGCGACAGGATAGACACAGTGGCAAAGGCAGTCTTCAGTTTGGAGAATGCTTCCTCGGCCTCGGAGGACCAGCTACGTGGATTTGCGTTTTTCTTCATAAGGGCCACAAGCCCACACAAGGGAGCAGAATCTAAGTAGGTCCCAGTTTTCACCAGAGCCCACCGCAAAGCGGGATGGACATGCTGCGGCGGGAGTCTACCAGGTTGCTTCCACTGGCGGAACTTGCTTGCGGTGATGGCCAAGGGTAGGCGAGGTACAGATACGTCAGGCAGGCTCGTAGTCGGGGACAGGCAGGAAGATCAGGGCAGGCGGCAGAAATTAGTGGTCAGGAACGTAGGCGAGAAGGTATGGTACACGGTAATCAGGACAAGGCTTCAGGAATGCTTTCACAATAGGCACTGGGCACTAAAGATCCGGCGTGGTCACTAGGAAGAGGCAGGCTTAAATAGCGGCAGCCACCAGCAATAGCCAATTACCAGTGCGCTGGCACTTTAAATTTAACACTGCTGGGGCGCGCGCGCCCTAGGGACCGGGACCGTGCGCGCCGAGAGACAGAAGCAGCCGCAGCAGGAGCGTGGCCGGGTAAGTGGGACACGGGACCTGCAGAGGAACGAGCGCACCCGCGACCCGATGTGCGAGACGCGCCGCCGCTCAGCAACGGGGCACGGATGCGCCTGCGACCCGGGATGAGGGTCGCAGGGGCATCCGTGACAATTTACAAGTGAACTCAAACTATTCCCCCAAAAAGTACAACTTCTGCATAAAATGAGGCCTCATACAACTGCGTAATTGAAAAAATAAAGTTATGACTGTTAAAAAGTAAGGAGGCAAAAACTTTAAAAAAAATGTGCTGGTCATGAAGTACCTTTCAGGCCTGAGGCTTAAGGGGTTAAATATATCTTTCAAGTATACAGTGTATGCAGTTGTATAGCATCTAGTATCTGTTGTATATTAATCCATTGTTTAGCATTTACTCAGCTTTCAATTATCATCCATCTTTGTCATAAGGCGTTACATTCACTCCAGGGCTGACAGCACAACACTACTGAACTCAGAAGTATCAGCTTCCTTTCTCGAGCCTGTGCAGGAGATGTCCAAGTCCTCATTATATACAAATCCACATCTCAGGTGATCACTTAAAGGGGATGTATCGTTTAAAGGGGTTTTGCCATGAAGTGAGTTCCTTACCTCTTACCTGCTCAGGGGAGAATATAAACAAAGCATACTGAGTCATGATCGACTGCAGTGGTGAGAGGGAGGGGGTGAGCAGAGAGCGAGGAAGCAGGGAAGCATCTCTAAAGTTTACTCTAATAATATTACAACAGTGGATTCTCTATACAGCAGACAGACTCATACACTGCACTTTCTCCCCAGCCCCTTGCAAGCTCCTTCATGTTCCCTGTCATCAGATAAGAAGTGCAAACACGCAAGCGCGACCAGATCAGCTCCCTGTCAGCTCTTGGTCGTGTCTAATGTAAACTTTCAGGAAACTAGGGGGGACTGAACAATGCTGTAGCTCTCACAGGCTTCACTTTTTGTAATAACATATATTTAGAAAAGTGATTAAATACCCATTTTGGAGGATCTCATGTCAACATTACATCGTGGCAATACCACTTTAATCAGTTCGGCTGTTTTCTTGAAGCTTGATTCTCTCAGTTCCTGAAATCCAGGGGCGTTTCTCCCCCTCCCAGCTGGGTGTTTCTTTACTGAAGGGGGATGACATCATCCCCCCCTTCACTGTTCATGCTCGCTCCCGAGTCAGTGTGTCCCCCCCTCTGAGTCCACATGTCACTGTCCTCTCCCTAGGCAGTCTTATTTTGTAAGAGCTGTTTACATACCACATGCCTGTATTCAGCCTAGACAGCCTTCTATGAACTCAGAGCACTGATCTCTTTTCCTCTCATAGCTGGAGGTTTGTTACAGCTGAATCCAGTCTTCTATGAACTCATCCAGAGCACAGATCTCCCTTCTATGTTTACACAAGGCACCGAGGCACAATTCTGCTGTTTTCTGATTGTAGAAGCAACTTCAGTGTCAATGAGGAGATAGTGGCTGTATAGAGTGAAATGTTGCCGGCCCCTTATTCTGAGTGAGAGAGGCAGGAATGCACTCTCCGGTGCAAACGACCTGGGGCCAAACAGAATGCAAATTAGTAGAGCCGGCAGCCAATGAAATGCAAGGAGGCACTGGGGAACAGTGTTTACAGAAAGATAAGGGGAGACTGTGAAAACAAGACAGCTTTGCAAATGACATCCAATTGCAAAGTTGCTTGTTTTCACTGTCCCCTTATTCTGAACACCATTTAATGAAATGATACAACCCCCTTAACCTCTTAAGCGCAGCTATCCTACATACATCACATGAAATAGTTAATAGAAAAATATAACCAACACATTACAAAATCATTTTAAGGTGAAAGCTTCATTAACCCCTTTGGCAACAAAGAATCTAGTTTGTAGATCCAAAATTCTTCACAGTAAAGTAATTTGGAATTCAAGGTGTTAACATCACCATCTCAGATAACTTACTGTGTGTCTTTCTTCATGAAAATGCCTGTGTGTCTCACCATGTTTCATGTCCTCCTGTATTGATGGCTCACTATCCATCCTGCTTTTGAAAAGAGGTATTGCTGACTTGTGTTCATTCAAATGTAACCGCACTGCTCTTCTCAATTGTCCCACATGAATCTTGCAGCAGGGGCACTTCAACAAGTATATAACATTCCTAGAACTACAAGTGTGAAAACCTTTTATCCCAATACGATAACCCTGTGTAGGATGGCAGATATTAGAAACCTTTATAATGGTACTGCAATTTTGACAGGAGATACATGGAAAAGTGTCTGTGTGCCAAGACGCTAACCTTTTCGGATGAATATTAGTATGCGGCTTAATATCCCAGTGGACCTCCCATGCCTAAATATACACCAATGATCTTCTTTAAATAACTGGCCATACTTTGGGTCATCTTGTAGAATCTTCCAGTGCCCATTAACCGCCTTCCTTATGATACTAGCGTACCTGTCATGGAAAAACACTAAGGTACTCCGCTCAACACGTTTCTTCTGTGAGAGATCATGCAATAGGGATCGTACACCTCGGGAGAGGTTGGGATTAGGTGTCTAGTAGAAAGGGATGCCACCTCAATGGTCAAAAAATGGTAGGTAGGTGTAACACTTTTTGTGCAAGTAAAAGACTGTGCTGTTATTTTTCAAACTCCATTGTGCCTGCCTGTTATTTGCTGCTGCATCAACACCACGGACATATTCATTCAACATCTGCAGGCAGTGAAGGGGTAAACATTATCACCTAAAGTAGAGGGTGTGGGGAACCTAATAGAAAAGTACTCCCAACATCTCCCACATCTGTAGCATCCCCCTCATTTTTACTACTTTTTGCATGGAGATAACGGTGGTTTGGAGGAAGGGTCAGCATAAGTATAACCTCTATTCTCTCTTCTGCTTCTACCGGGTCACCACACTTTGAGGTCTTTGTCATATTCTTCCAACCAATGTCGGACATTTCTAGTGACTTAACACGTCATATTGTCTTGCTGGAAGATCACATTCACTCCAGGAAATACAATCAACATGTATTGGTGTATGTGATCTGAGAGGATACATTTCTACCAAAATTGGTTGAGAGCACCTTCAACATGGATGAGTGGCCCAGAGAATGCCATAAAACATCACCCAGACCATAACATTGCCACCACCAACCTGTGTTCTACCAGAAATGATTGCAGGATGTTTACTCTTTGAGGTTCCTCACCTGACACATCAATGTCCATCTAATTGATGAAGTAGAAAACATAACTAATAAGCACGGGTCCAATTTTGGTGCAGTTATTAAAATTGAAGCCTTCTTTTCCAATGCATCTTGGCAGTGGCATAGCTAGGATTTTGCGTGGGGCTGTCGCTAAGTTTGCCGGCCTGTTTTACAGATTACACCCCCACTTTTTACGCCACGGATTTTTTTACACACTCCTCCTGGCACTCAAATTATAATCTTCACTTTAAAAAAAAATCATGTTTTTATGCTATATTTTCTGAGAGTCAAAACATTTTTTTTCTGTCCATGGAGCTCTTATGAGGTTTTTATATTTGTGGGATAACTGTACGATAACAAGCAGTCCTGGCACAACCCTCCAATCAGCCCATATACAATATCCGCCTCCAAATTTTGTTTGGTCACACCCCTTGCCACTTTCTAAAATAAACAACACAAGCAATAAAGTAAAAGTGAAACGTCTAATCACAGGATCAGAGACATACGTGCTCTCACTTTTACAATCAGGGACAAGTGTATGCTGCCACTATACACGCACCGGTATTATCTACAATAACACCATGCAGTGACCACAGCGTGGTCAGACACCAACTCAGGTCACCATCACATGACAGTGAGTAAAGCAGCTATCCAACACAGAAGCAAAATAACCACTGACATCCAGGGACTCACATGAGATGTTTTCTCTGATGAGTCAGTCATTCTCTTTTCTAATGAGTCTTTTTGCCCTTTTTTTCTCCATCCGACTCAGACCACCATGATGACTTCTCATAGCCATGGCTCATTCCTGCAGAATTTACCACACAAACATCTTAGACCTCTCACTTTTCCAGCATTTCCCTACCAATTCCTACCTCTGGTTTGGATACCACCTATTAAGTGGGAAGGTATTAAGTGGGAAGTGGGTAGGCCCCCCATTTGGTAGGTATATAGGCCCCCTGCAGATAGGCAGATATATATTCCCCCTGTAGATATATATGTATACAGCTCCCTGTAGATGGCAAGAATATATGCTCTATGTAAGTAGGTAAATACGCTGCCTGTAGGTAGGTATACAGACCCCTATAGGTAGTTAGTTATATATGCTCCCTGTAGGTAGATAGGCAAGTATAAATGCCCCCTGTAGACTGATATACAGCTCCTTGTATAGAGGTAGGTATATATGACCTATGTAGGTAGATAGGTAGGTAGGTTTATAGACCCCTGTACATAGGTAGGTATATATGCCCTATGTAGGTAGATAGGTAGGTAGGTTTATAGACCCCTGTACATAGGTAGGTATATATGCCCCCCCTTTAGGTATATAGTCCCTTGCAAATAGGTAGGAATACAACTCCCTGTAGATAGGTAGGTATATATGCCCCCTGTAGGTAAGTATGCAGTACTCTGTAGATATGTAGGTATACAGCCCCTTGTGGTTACATACAACCTCCTGTAGGTATATAGCCTCAAGTAGCTAGGTCCCCTGTAGCCATCTGTAGGTATATAGCCTCCTGAAGATAATTAGGTATACAGCCCTTTGGAGGTATATATGCTCCTGGCATCTCCTAGGCCAGCCTTTCGGTTTATAGGAGTATTTAGTCTACAGTGTATGGAGCCGATAGCAGGTTAGGAGTGTTGCCCGGGGCCATGTGCAGATCTATGTATCATTTTACATATAACTTTTACATATAACTTCACCTTTATTAAATGTATACATTATCTAAACTAAATACTAAAATGCTTAGGCTTGCTTACTGATATCAGAAGCTTAACTAGAAATGATAGGACCATACAGCGAATTGAGATGGGCCCTTACCACCTAATGACAGGAAACTCATCAGCACCATAGGTAGCAATAACATAGGCATAAATAATACCGCCATATATCAGAGAACCCACCTAGTAGTTCTGTTAAGCAGGAAGCCTCTAACTTCCCTACAAAAAAGGAACAGTTTTCTTTCACCTGAAGGGGCCCCTCAACCTTTGGAGCCCCATAGCAGCTGCTGAGGCTGCTACAGTTATGGTAGTTCACAATAAGTTGTTTTGTACACATATCACAATTTTATCCAGTTTAGGAACATACCCGTTGAAAGACTATGATGATGTCATCAAAGTAGGTGTGAACAGCTCCTTTAGAATTTACAGACAATATTCAGATCAAGTAAGATTGTAGTCAATTTTTGCAGAAGGAAAGTAGAAGACTAATGAATATATTCAGTATATAATTATGAGCTTGTTATAATTACCAGGCAAATTTTACCCACCATTCTCTTCTGAAACCAAGCATTGCCAACCTGTTATTTCCCAGTATCTATGAAACAAAGTAGAAAAAAATTGAGAAGAAAAAACCACAATGAGATCTGTGTGTACAGAAAGTAAACACTTTATTTATGCTCCATGCTGCCTTAAAAGGTTTTAATAATAGAGAGATGCTTTTATTATTGTACCTTCTATGAGTACAAGAACAACACATCATTCAAACAAAGCCAGAAGGACAAAGAATGATGCTTCTCTGTGTTTACTTATATCTGGGAGGCTTGGAGTACCCTGAAAATTTAATGTGGTTTATGCTTTTAGATAAAAAAGGTACTTCATAAGTAAACACTTGACGCCAACACTCCCATGTTAAAGGGAAACGCATTCTATTTTCTTAAAGCAAGTCAGGCTTTTTTTTTAATGTATTGCATCAATATTTTTTGGGGGGCTGTAGTGTGATAACAGTCACAGTGTGGACCTGTTTCAGAAGGAAAAGATGATTTTACATTAATAATGAATGACTCCTTTAATTAAGTGGGAGCAGGAGCATTTATTATTCCCCTGGGTTTCTAGTGGGAGAGACTAAACTGCAATCTTTAAATGGGTTGTCTCACCATGCTATTTTACATAGCCACATGCAGATTCAGGCCCACACTTCCTGATTAGGCTGTGGGTGGTTTTATAGAACTGATTGCCATAGCAGCTCTGCAATTCCTAGCAAATCCTGACAGTGTAGGAGTTTTGTAATCTGTAGTGCACAAGGTCACAGATCTCTAAAGGGTTAAAGCTTGTCAGTAAGTAATGTAAACAAGCTCCTGTCTTGCAAAATCACAAACAGAGCAGGAAGTGAGTCACCATCCCCACCACTATAGCCTGTTAGGCTATGTTCACACGAGCAGATTTCAGCACGCATTTTGCGTCGTATTTGTGCTCTAATATGAGCGAGATGCGCGCCGAATTTACGGTAATCCACAGTTCTCATAGAGAATTTAGGATTACGCCTCCTCTCCCCGTACGTACAATACAATTGTATTTTACGCGCGGGGAGATAAGTGACATGTCAATTACTTGCACCGAATATGAAGTCGCGAGTAATGACAGTCTATGGGGCTGGGGGGTTGCCGCCCTCCCTCCCCCTCCCCCCGCGCCGCGGGAGTACGCACGTATCAGCTCGACTCCCAAATCACCCAGCGTAATTGCGGCCGTACTTTAAACGCAATTACGCTGTGTAAACATAGCTTTAGAGGAGAGAGGTGACTGGTACCTTAGGGAAGCCAGTGTGCAATAGTAGGAGATCTGCTATTTACTCTGAAGAGAAGCATTATTTTCCTTTACTTCATGTTTAAAGCTAATCAATGAAACGGGAATGCCCAGTTATCCTCTCTCTTTTATTTAGGATCCCTCTTCATCCTACATCATAACCCTTTGCCTGGTAAAGTCCATTATGGATCGGTCTCTAAATTACTGGAACGCTTGGTCTACTCTTGCCTAATCTCTCTAATAACTCTCTTCTCAACCCTTTAGAGTCAGGTTTCCACACTTTAAACTCCATAGAAACTGCTCTAATTAAAGTTCCAAATAAGCTATGGACAGCAAAATCTTAGGTCAAGTACTTCTTCTGGAATACTGGAACACAGTGTCTGATGCTGTAGATCATCAACCTCTCCTCAGCATGCTCAGAGCTCTCTCACCGCTCTGTCTTGGTTCTCATCCTATCTCTCTGACCACTTATTTAAGGCAACATGTCGCATTAGGGCTGCGACTCTTTTTGGTGTATTTTGCACCAATAAACTGTTGATGCCCTATTCTCTATATAAATGAATTGTAGTACACCAAAACTAGGAGCATTATATGCCAGAAATGACACATTTGCCTAAAGTAGGCGCATCAAATATGCTCGCAGTGATATGCTATGTTCCTACATTTTGCTATGCGCCTAGATTAGGCGCATCAATTTTACTATGCAGGGTATACCAGACGCTAGATTTTTGACAGGTTTATTCATGTGCCTTAAAATTGGTGTGGTGGCGCCTCTTTTCTGACATGTCACCCTCAGTGTCTCATTTGCAAGTTTTAATTCCTGTTGGGGTTCTTCAGGTATCGGTCCTATGTCCCCACTAGATAAATCATCAACAGATTTGGCACAGTATCCATTCAGTATAAAGTATAATTGCAGTTCCAATATTTGAATCCAAATCCTTATTAGCTCTCTGCTGGAAACAAAAGAAGAAAGGCAAAGAGGAGAAAACCAGAACACTCACTTTGTGTAATAATTTAGGAGCAATCTGCAAGTACAGAAGAATATTGCGTGCTCACCTGTATTGGTTGTATATATAATGGTGCAACTCAAGTGATCACAGTGTAATAAATTCAAAGGATATTCAGTGGGTACGGAAAGTATTCAGACCCCTTTAAAGTTTTCACTCTTTGTTTCATTGCAGCCATTTGGTAAGATTTTTTGCTGATTAATGTACATCCTGAAAGAAAAAAAAACAGAAATGTAGATATTTTTGCAAATTTATTAAACAAGAAAAACTGAAATGTCACATGGTCATTAGTATTCAGACCCTTTGCTCCGTATTGAGTAGAAGTACCCTTTTGAGCTAGTACAGCCATGAGTCTTCTTGGGAATGATGCAACAAGTTTTTCACACCTGGATTTGGGGATCCTCTGCCATTCTTCCTTGCAGATCCCCTCCAGTTCCCTCAGGTTGGATGGTGAACGTTGGTGGACACCCATTTTCAAGTCTTTCCAGAGATGCTCAATTGGGTTTAGGTCAGGCCTCTGGCTGGGCCAGTCAAGAATAGGCACAGAGTTGTTCTGAAGCCACTGCTTTCTTATTTTAGCTGTGTTTAGGGCCATTGTCTTGTTGGAAGATGACCCTTTGGCCCAGTCTGAGGTCCAGAGCTCTCTGGAGGAGGTTTTCATCCAGGATATCTCTGTGCTTGGCCACATTCATCTTTCCTTCAATTGAAACCAGTCGTCCTGTCCCTGCAGCTGAAAAACATCCCCCATAGCATGATGCTGCCACCACCCTGTTTCACTGTTGGGATTGTATTGAGCAAGTGATGATCAGTGCCTGGTTTTCTCCACACATACCGCTTACAATTAGCACCAAAAAGTTAAATCTTCATCTCATCAGACCAGAGAATCTTATTTCTCATAGTTTGGGAATCCTTCATGTGTTTTTTTGCAAACTGTATGCGGGCCTTCGTATGTCTTGCACTGAGGAGAGGTTTCCATCGGCCGCACTCAGCCATAAAGCCCCGACTGGTGGAGGGCTGCAGTGATAGTTGACTTTGTGGAACTTTCTCCCATCTCCCTACTGCATCTCTGGAGCTCAGACTCAGTGATCTTGGGGTTCTTCTTTACCTCTCTCACCAAAGCTCTTCTCCAACGATTGCTTAGTTTGGCTGAATGGCCAGGTTGAGGAAGAGTTGTGGTCGTTCCAAACTTCTTCCATTTAAGGATTATGGAGGCCACTTTGCTCTTGAGTGCTGCAGAAATTCATTTGTAACCTTGGCCAGATCTGTGCCTTGCCACAATTCTGTCTCTGAGCTCCTTGTACAGTGACTTAGGCCTCATGTGCTCTGACATGCACTGTGAGCTGTGAGGTCTTAAATAGACAGATGTATGCCTTTCCTAATCAAGTCTAATCAATTTAATTAAACACAGCTGAATTCCAATGAAGGAGTAGAACCATCTCAAGGAGGATCAGAAGGAAATTGACAACATGCGAGTTAAATATGAGTGTCACAGCAAAGGGTCTGAATACTTATGACCATGTGATATTTCAGTTTTTCTTGTTTAATAAATTTGCAAAAATACATATTTCTGTTTTTTTTCTTTCAAGATCGGGGGAGGGGAGGGGTGCAGAGTGTAAATTAATGATCAAAAAAGTTAATTTTTTTGATCTTACCAAATGGCTGTAATGAAACAAAGAGTGAAAAATGTAAAGAGGTCTGAATACTTTCCATACCCAATGTATACGGAAAAGTTCCACTAGAGTATCATCCAACACTGTTAGCATAGGTAGTATATAGAGATGCAAAACAAAGGAACAAGAAGATAATCCCCAAAGGATTACTGGTGCTATCACTGTATATTGTGGATAAAATCCAGGCAATAAAGTCTAAGAAAAGAATTCCTTTTTGCCTCTTATTTCATAAATAAGTAAAAGGATAAATTGTAATCAAAATTTGTGTTGAGCGATCCATAAAATGTTCGAGATCAAGTCGATTCTCGATTTTTGAGAAGATCGATTCGACAGTCGAGTCGATCTCGAAACCGATTTTGTCCCCATTAAAGTCATGGGGGGAAGTGTTAGGTTAATTTTTTTACCAAAAAAGGCGAGGGAAGCTGGAATTTATCATAAGGTAAAAAGGATTCGCGGAACAACTTAGTGAAGAAAAATTTTGGGTTAAAAAGGCACAGAAAAAAATTGGAAAAAAACTAAAATATCATTCCCTTTAATGGGTAATGAAAGAAGGGCAGCATAGGTATAGGAGGTGCAGCGGTAGCAGCTGCTATGTGGACCCTTTAACACAAAAAAAGAAGACACCAGTATTGGAAAGGCAATGGTAACTGGCAGGAGCCCATTCACTTTTTGCACCAAGGCCCCGAATTTCAAGTTAGCCTCTGAAGGGTGGATGATTGACGGTCATACCATTGGGGCAGCGAGCATGCCAATGGGGAACGAATGTTCCGGTTTAAAAAAATTAGCGGGAGTACCCAAAGGTAGAGTGAGAAAAACCAATGGGAACTTTTGGGGGTTCCCGGGTTTGACAACATTTGGCGGGGGGTACCATTTGGGGGGCAGTAGAAATCCAATGGGGGGAAAAGCGAGGTTCCCGTTAACTAATTAGCGGCAGTTCCATTGGTGGCAGGGAGGGAAAATTTGGGAGTGGGGAAATGGGGTTTCCGATTCGAAACATTAGGCGGGAGTACAAATTTGGGGGCAGCAGGAACATGGAGTTTGGTTCCCAAAAAATTAGGGGAGTCCATTTGGAGGCCGAGAACTGGCAAATGGAACAGCAGGTTTTGGGTTTTGATCATTAGGTGGGAGTACCATTGGTAGTAGGAGTACATGGCAGTGGGGAGCAGGGGTTCCAGTTCGATACTTAGGGGCAGTACCCTTGGTGGCAGAGAACACGAAGTGGGGAAACATGGAGGTTGGTTTGATAGATTTTAGCCGACAGCGCCAGCCTTTGTTTTACCAGGTGAGAGCTAAGAAAGCTTTTACCCAACCACCCCCAAAGCTAAAAAGGGTGAAAGTTGGCAATGCCCGACTGTTGGCTTGGAAATGTTTCCTTTCCCCCTTTGGGGGAAAAAAGGGGGTTCCCTCATGTCATGGCCCTGGGATGCCGAATATCAGATGACAGCAGGCTTTCTTTGCCAGAAAAGCGCCCTGCCCCTGACCCCACCGTTGCGAAAAAGATCTCCAGCGCGTTGGCTGCACCTGTGTCCACCAAAGTCCAACTGACTACAGACACATGGACTAGTAAGCATGGTCAAGGGCATTACATCTCACTGACTGCTTATTGGGTGAGTTTGGTGGATGATAGTGCCTCTGGTGATTGGTCTCAGCAGACACTCTTCCACACTGCTGGGATGTTGCAGAGTCCAGATCCCCAACCTCGACAGATAGCATCAAGTGCCAAGAGAATCCAGGCCGTTCTCGAATTAATTTGTCTTGAAGACCATCAACACACAGGTCAAGAGCTGTGTACGGCTCTGCACACTCAGACCGACCAGTGGCAGGGTGCTGAGAACCTGACGCCAGGCAAGGTGGTGTGCGACAATGGGAGCAATCTCCATGCTACCTTTAAGGTTGGTAGACTTGCGCATATCCCTTGCCTGGCACACGTCATGAACCTGGTTGTGCAGAAATTTCTCAAGCGCTACTCGGGTCTTGACTGTCTGCTGAGGAAGGCTCGAGGTGTTAGCTCACACTTCCGATGTTCGCACCTTGCTTCGGCATGACTGGCAGTGTTGCAGCGTCATCTGGTTCTCCCTGTCAACCATCTGATATGTGATATGGCAACACGCTGGAATTCCACCCTCCACATGCTCCAGAGGGTTGTGGCGCAGGCAAAAATGCTGTATGTTATGCAGTATGAAAGGTTGATTGGCCTTACTAGCAGTGGTGCGGACCTCGGGGTGTTGACCCATAGAGAGTGGAGCCAGGTGAACGATCTCTGCATCATCCTTGGCAGTTTTGAAGAGGCCACCAAAATGCTCAGTCGAGACGATGCCTTTGTCAGCAGGACCGTTCTGCTTATATTTTTTACTGGAACAAGCAGTAGGCACTCTGCAGCAGCAGGTCCCAGCAGAGATGGAGGAGGAGGCAGACACGGAGCCTTACTTGCCAGAGGATGTAGAAGGCCCGACTGTTTCGCAAATGTATAGGTCTTCTTTGGGCGTCAGTTCTAGGTCAAGGGTGGATGCAGGACTGTAGTTCAGCTCACAGAGTAGAGCGCATGAGGCTAGCCAGGGCTCTGGTGATGATCAGGATGAGGAAGTGGAGGAGGAGGAGGAGGCAGGGGTGGACACCATCGGTACTGATTACCCTTCAGTGGTAAGAGGTTGGCACAGATTACAGGAAGAGGAAGAGGAGGAAGATCCCGTTAGTGCTCCTTGACCCCGAGGCTTTGGAGATCCTGACAGCATCTCACACATGAGTGCTTGGATGTTACATTACCTGCAACATGATCCACACATCAAGGCAATAAAAACAATCAGCGAGTTAAAGAAACAGAAGGATCCTATCCAGTTTGAACTTTTTCTCTTGGCTGTGGCATTAACCGCTTGCAGATGCAGAGCAGTGAGCTAGTTCTTTGTGAGGACTCCTTCTGTAGGAGGAGGGAAGGAATTTCAGCGCTGACACTCAGCTTCGCTGGAGACTACACGGGAGTTTTTTACATTTATTTTTCCAGTAGCACTGCAAGTACAAAACAATCGCCATGCCTAAGAGAGGTCAATGCCGCTGATGATGGTGATGCCAAAGATGAGCCCAAGAGAAGGCTGGCACAGTTGTCAATTAAACCAGCTCCACCAAGAGCCGAACCAAAGCCAAAAAAGGAAAAGGCAGCAGTAAAGGAAAAGTCTGAGGACAAAAAACGTTCCAGCAAAAGGAAAGAAAGGAGCGAAGGGTAAAGAGACTGAAGAAGCTTACAAATAAGAAACTAAGGAAGATCTGCCATCCGAAAACGGAGAGACAAAAAGTGATGAGGCCCCAGTATCCGATGGAGGAGACAAGGAATCCAAATCTGAATAACCTACATCTGTTCAAGTCTTTTATTAGTGGTTCCTGTACCTCCCTTGCACAATTTAGAGGAATATTTTTATCAGCTATTTTGTAAATGCAAGTTTTTTAGTACTTTAATTCTAGAAAACACATTTTTAAAATAGGAGGGAATCCCACCACATCTTTTTGATTTTTTTTGGAATGATATGCCCATTATATGCAGTTTTCAATTGTCTAGGAGATGCGATGAGGTGGTACCTGAGCAAAAGGAGAGGGGCGCAAGCCCAGTTTTTTTTCTGCCAAAACTGACAAATGCATAAAAACATTTAAATTTTTCCTTTCTTTGTGACCTAATGCCTCCTGTTATCTTACTAGCGGATTCCCTAAGATAGCGTGGGGATGGCAAAGCCCAGTGTTCCTATACTGGCTGACATGGATGACATTTTTTTATTTGTCTTAACATTTTCACTGTTCTCTTTACCCATATTGTCTTGCATATAATTTTTCCATCTTAATAAAAAAGAATCCCATGGTGTTTTTTCCCTCTAAAAAAAAGCCATTACTAGGTGGCCACCATCTTTGATCCACGTTACAAGACAAAAGTGAGCAATTTCCTTCCACCCACAGAAATTGACAGTAGAATGCAGGATTTTGAGACAGTGTTCATTGACCAACTTGAGACATCTTTTGCGTCTTCTTCCCATTCTAATGTCACGGTGGAACAACGTCAGCAATATGGCAGCAGTAGAATGGCATGTAGCCACTGCAGACAGTGTGGCAGAACCCTACTGGGTGACATTTGGCAATCGATTTTTACCAACTCACCAACGCCTGCAAGGCAGGGCAGCATTCAGACACACAGAGACCACCTTAAGACCATGGTCCTTGACTACCTGCCTGCTTGCACAATACTTTTTTTCACCACTGTATTTGTGGATCATAATAACGCACTGGTATATTTCAGCATTATGTGGACTTAAAATCTGATAAAATTACACTTTTTGACATTGAGTAATATTTAGCAACAGAGAGAACTGTATTTCCTGAATATATATCTGTATAACAATAACACGTGGTATATTTGAAAGACATTTCACCCCCAAAACTGCCATTTCTTTCTCTGGGAGATTTAGTAACGGTCTGTTATGCAAGAACCCTACCCCCAAAAATGGAAAAATTATATTTTCTTCAATCCGAATAATTTGAAGCAAGCAAACATATATTTGAAATAGATTTCTTTCTATGGTAGATTTGGCAACGCTCTGTTATGCAAGAACTGTATCCCCAAAAGTGGAAAAATGAACTTTTGGCCACTCAATAAAAGTTTCACCAAGAAACCACAATTTGAAAAAGAATTCATTATATAAGAGATTTGCTAACGGTGTATTATGCAATAGCTGTACCCAGAAACCAGCAAAAATGACCTTTTAGTATTAGAAATAATATTTCTTTTGATAGGACATTTACTAACGGTGTCTTCGATAGTAGCTGGACACCCAAACCAGCAAAAATGACCCTTTTAACACTCAATAGAATTTGAAGCAAGCAAGCAACCAGTATTTTAAATAGAAAGCTATCTATTGGAGATTTGCTAATTGTGTCTTCTGCACTAGTTGGACCCCCAAAACTGGAGCAATAAACGTACGGGCACTCAATGACATTTGCAGCAGCAAAACCAGTATATCAAAACGATTTCTTTTTAGAGCAGATTTCCCAACAGTGTCTTGTGCACTAGCTGTCCCACCAAAACTGGAACAATGAACTTTTGTGCACTCAGAATAAAGAAGGGAAGGATGCAGTCAGCAATATAAAAATCCCTAACTATTGCGGTCTATGATTCCCTAATCTTGCTGTACCCCAACCCTAACTAATCTAACTAGCAGCTTTGCTGGCTAAAAATCATTGAGAAATAGTGTGCCTGCAGACTGATAGAAAGCAGACTAAAAGAGAGCTGTGCGTTCAGTTCAGAGAGTGAACTGCAAATGGCATTCACCAGGAAATACAGTGACATACACATAACAGGGTCAGGTGATTTTAGCAGCCAATGAGATCCCTACACAGTGCAGGAAGCAGCTTAAAGTGAAAGTGTAAATAGCGCTGCGCGTCAAACGCACGTCTCGATCTCAATTTTTACTCAAACCAAATGTAAAAAGATCGGACCAGTTCGCAGGCGAGAAAACCGGAAAGATCGACTCGATCTTAACTTTTCTCAACTTGTTCGATCAACACTAACCATAATAGATTATTGCCTGTTGAAGCAGACTCAGTGTGGTCTGCGAAAAGTGGTGTTTTTAATGATTACAATTTATCCTTTTATCCTTGAACTTATTTAGGAAATAAAAAGAGGCAAAAAGGAACTGAGAAGAATGTCCCAAAACAGCCCAGAAATATATTCCTTTCTTGCACATTTGCAAAACTCACACCCAATACTTTTGAGGTCTGTATGTAAACACTGTCCCACAACAAAATTGGATTGTTGACAAGTGTGGCTGGCTATAATCTTAACACTTCTTGAACTTCTAGTCGGCTACACATCACTGCTTAAAGGGGTTTCTTACTACAGGCTTTCACAGGCATCTTGAGCTTTCTCTCTGGCTTACAGCTTCAAATCCAGTAGGCGGATCTTCTCTTACTGAAGACTGGTCACATCATCACTCTCCATGAGCAGTGGGAGAGAGAGGATGTCACAGCTCTGCAGTCACCTCCTAGGCTCCAATCTTTGTAACCAGAACACCTGTATTGGTGTAAACAGTTATACATACATCCTAAAATGATGAAACAAATGTGGGAAATGCACTCTGCTCCCCCTTCAGTTAAAAGGCAGGAGGTAGAGGGGGAGCAGAGTGTATAAGTGTCATGATCGTGCCCAACAGACCCTCAGCTGTGTGTTCTGGTCGTCGGCCACGGCTGTTGCGCCGAAAAATGTGGTTTATGACATAATGCTTTCACTGGTGTGAACTTGGTTTTATTCTCTGCATTCACTAATTGATTCCTGGCCGACGCCTTGGTCAGGAATAGTGATGAGCGATTGTGTTAACTGTCGTTATCGAGTCGATATTGGCAATTATCATGACGATATCCGATAGTCGATAACAGATTATCGCCGATGACACCTTCATTCTTACACCCAAACAGGGCTGGAGAAGCTGGAATTAACATCCAGAACAGTAAACTGGATACGTGCTACATCTTAGGCAACACACTTATGTTATTAAAGTCACAGGAAAAAAAGTCACAGACCATTCACTATCCCTGTCTTGTACCTCAGCATGACCCTTAAACCTGCATGACCCACAAATTAAAAAGTGGCAGAAGGCAGTATTATTTTCCTTGAATTGGACATTGACTATCCCTTGTCCAGTAAGCAGCATGACCCTTAAACCTGTCTCCCAAACAGTTTAAAAAAAGTGCGGAAAAAAAGAGTCTTTGAACCACCATTTTGTAAAATGGACATGACATACCTGTCCTTACCACATTAACTAGAAAAGCTCCAAGTAATACATTGGACAATTAGGGGAAAAGTATAACAAATATCTCCTAGGCAATAATAGGGCGTGTCTAATATACACCAAAAAAAAAAAAAAAGGGAAACTTGATACCATAATAAAAATATTAAATTTTTTTTATTTTAAATCTCTATAAAATTATAAACAATTACAAAACAATCAACATATAGGACAGACAGCTAATCAAGCCAAAAGCAGGAGGACAAATTCATAGACTGATTTAATATTTTTTCTTTCTAAAACATATATTGACAAGTATCCTATTACTAAATAAAGTAATCAAGAGTAGAAATATCCAGCACAACACACAATCATTAGTCTAATATATAACAAAGAGTTCAATTACCCATAATAGTATATGCTGTGATGTCTTTGAACCACCATTTCAGTTGAACTGGACATAGACTATCCCTGTCCTGGACTGCAGCATGACCCTTAAACCTGTCTGACCCACAGATTAACCCCTTACCTCCGGAGCCAGTTTTGGCCTCTCTGATAAAGCCCCATTTTTTAAATCTGTCATGTGTCACTTTATGTGAGAATAACTTTTTGGACACTTTAACCTATCCATGTGATTCAGAGATTGTTTTCTCTGACACATTGTGCTTTAAGATAGTAAGAAATTTTGGTCCAAAAAAAAGCTTGTTTATTTGTGAAAAATATCAAAAAAATCGGGAAAAATTTGAAAAATTTACCAATTTTAAACTTCAAAAATTTCTGCATGTAAGACAGATAGTTATTCCACTCAAAATAGTTTATAACTAGCATCTACCCTATGTCTGCTGTAGTTTGGCAATATTTTTTTTTTAAATGTCTTTTTTTTTTTTTACGACATTAGGGGGCTTAGAAATTTAGTTGTAATTTTCAAATTTTTAACAAAATTTGCAATATAAATTTTTTAGGGACCAGTCCAGTTCTAACGTGACTTTGATTGACCTGTATGTTAGATACCCCATAAATGCCTCATCTAAGAAACTACACCCCTTAAAGTATTCAAAATCGCATTTAGGAGTTTATTAACCCATTAGGTGTTTCACAGGAATTAAAGCAAAGTGGAAGTGAAAATTAAAAAATTTCACTTTTTTTGCAGATTTTCAATTTTTATACATTGTTCACAAGAATACGGTAAATGTGATCAGGGAAATACAACTTAATATTGATTCCTCAGATTCTGCCGTTTTCAGAGGATATTCCCATATATGTGGCCCTAGTGACATTATGTGGGCTCAACCACAAGCCCAAGAATAGGAGGAGAACCTACTGGCTTGGGGATCTCATTTTCATTACCATTTTATTTCAGGGGCCATTTCAGTTTGCGGACCCCCTTAGGTGCCTAAAAACTTTAATAAACTCCCCCCCTGAAAAGACCCAAATATTGGGAAACTACACTCCTTAAAGGAATTTATCCAAGGGTTGTCAGTGTGCCTTATCGGACCCCACAGGGTGTGTCTCAAAAATTTTAGGTTAGGCTGTGAAAATGAAAAAAAAATATTTTCCAATAATCTGCAATTTTAGCTGAAATTTAATTTTTTACAACGGCATCCTGCCCTGGTAAAAAAGACCCAAAACTTTGCTACGCAATTTCTACCTAGTTCGGCAATACCACTACATGTGGGTTGTAAAATGCTGTTTGGCGCAATGGCTCAGGGAGGTACAAAGAGGTGGGGGCGCTTTTTTGGCTTTTGGAACGCAGACTTTTGGTGGGCCATGTCCGCATTACAAAGCCCCCAAAGTACAAGAAAAGGTGAACCTTCCATGAGTCGCCCCCCATTTTTGGATTCAGCACGCCCTAATAGATATCATCTAGGGGTTGTATTGTACATTTTGGGTGCACAGGTGTTCCAAAGTTTTTTTTTTTTGCATTGGCTTTGCAAAATGAGGGGGAAAACGCATTTCGTCAGTGTTTTTGGGCTTCATTTCTTACAGGTTCACGCAGTGCAGTATTAATGACCAGGATTATCTTTACTTTGGGGGTGGGTACAATTGCCAATGATATAGATTTTATATAGTTTTTTTTATGTTCTAGTACTCTTTACACCATAGAAAATAGGGTCATATAAAAACAAATTGAGCTTTTTTATGTTGTCCTGTTTGATCTGCCATTAACGTTTTCAGTTTTCTGTGATACGAGCTGATTATGGGCTGGTTTTTTGTGGAATGGGAATGAGTTGACGTTTTTTATTAGTACCATTATGGGGGCATATGCGCTTTGATCATTTTTATTAATGTTTTTGGTGAGCGATTTTGAGCAAAATACAGCATTCTGGTAGTGTTTTTTATGTTTATCTTTTAACAAGCGTTCACCGTGCAGTATAACTGATACTAGGTATTTATCTCAGCAGGTCGATCGATTTACTGAGATACACCTATTTGTATATTAATATTTTATTTTATGGTTTTATGCTTTTACACATAAAAAAACACTTTTTATTCAAAAGGAAAACACGTTTTTCCTTCGCCACCAGTAGTATGTAGAGCCTAAACTTTTTAGTTTTATGTTTACGAGCTGTTGTACGGGGCTTGTTGTTTGCGGGAAATGATGTTTTTATTAGTATCATCTTTTTGGGGGGGACAAGACTTTTTGATCTGTTTTAAATCCGGTTTTTTGGAAGGCCAGGAGTTGAAAAATAACAGCACACTCATAGAGTAGTGTTTTTTTTTTTATTTTTAACAGCGCATCACCGTGAAGTATCAATGACCAGTTAGTTTACTCTCTGGGTCGATACGATTTTTTTTTTTTTTTTTTTTACGGGGCGAAACCCTATTTATATAGTTCTTTTTTTAATTTTTTGAAGGCACTTTAAAAAAAACAAAGTGTTTTTATTGTGTTAAAGAATATTTATGCAATAGCTGTCTTCTGAGGAGCCATAAATTTTTATTTTTACGTATACAGTTTTGCGTGTAAGCCTTTTTTTTTTGCGGATGAATCTGAAGTTTTAATCGGTACAACTTAGCGTTTACTATGAGTTTTGGATCGCTTTTTATTCCATGTTATGTGCTGCAGGATGTACAAAAAAATCGAGTTCTGTGATGTTTTTTGTTTTGTATTTTTACGGCGTTTCACCGTAAGGGTTATTTAACATGACTGATTTATAGGGTGGGTCTTTACGCATTTTGCCGGCGATACAATATGGGTACTCCCCTTATTTATTTTGATCTTTTTTGGGGCGATTGGCGTTTGTTTAAAAGGGGAAAAATGGCGATGTACGTGTTTTTATTTTATTTATGTGATTTGTGTTTTAACTTTTTATCACTTTTGACATTTATTTTTACTTTTTTTCACTTTTTTTCCTCTTTTTTGTCTAACAGCAATCATCAGTTTGCTGTTAGAAGCAGGCCAGTGCACAGTTATAGTTAGTACTGTGTAATGGGCGCCATGGACAACGCCTGTACCATGCCACAATTGCATTGGCGGGCATGGGGGACGTCACTGTATGACCCCGGGAAGTGCCGTTCCACTTCAAAGAGGGCATCAGAGGGAGATCGTGCAGCACTACAGTGACGCAGCCGTCGGGAGCAGGCTCCACCATTCCTTCCTGCTGTGGCTTTATTATCGGCAGCTGCGGTAATGACGCGGTATTCACCCGCGTCCGGAAGCTCAATCCGGCGCGAGCGTGTATGGCATGTGGCCCAGCGGTTATTTACAGCTGGTCCCATGTTGCGATCGCGAGTGGCTGCCCTCAAGCAGCGCGCGATCGAGGGGTATGCATAAGTCCATTTGCGGAAGTCACTTCCCGCTAGGGCGTATGCATACCCCTATGTCGGGAAGGGTTCAAAATGTGCCAGAGCAAAAGGGGAAGTCTTTGTGAACCACCATTTTAGTTGTAACTGTCATTGTCTATGCCTGTCCTGGACCGCCCTGCATGACCCCCCAAAACCTGTCTGGACACACGATTAAAAATGTGCCAGAAAAATGAGTCTTTGAACACCATTTTTGTTGAACTGGACATTGACTTATACCTGTCCTGTACCCAAGCATGAACCTCAAACCTGAATGGACCACAGATTAAACAAGTGCCGGAAAAAGGAGTCCCTTTGAACCACCTTTTAGTTGAACTGGACATTGACTAGCTGTCTGCGACAGCAGGATGGACCTTAAAATCTACCATGACTCACAGATTAAAAGTGCCGGGAAAAGGAGTCTTTGAACCACCTTTTAGTTGAAACTGACACTGACTAGACCTGTCTGGACGCAGTATGACCATTAACCTGTCTGAACCACAGATTAAAAAGTGCGAAAAAAAAAGGTGGTCTTCGAAACCACCATTTTAGTTGAACAGGACATTGACTTAGCCTGTCTGGACCGCAGCATGATCACTCCAAACTGACTTGACCCACAGATTAAAAAAGTGCCGGAAGAAAGTAGTCTTTGAAGCAGTAATTAGTTAGTGAAGGGACATTGTATTATTCATATCTTGTAAACGCACAGATGACCAAAACCCGCAAAGGTTGCCCTTACAGGACCATCAGCAGAAATAGTTCGTTCAATAAGAAATTAATCTATATTAAAAAAACAACTTGTTTTACAATACTGCTGCTGCTTGAGCTACTTGCCTTATTCTGGTAGCATTGGACTCCGGACATGAGCATGTGAAGAATTCGTAATCTGATGTACATCTGTAGGTCATCGATGGCCTGTCTGTATTTCTGCTTTGGGTAGGATTGGGGGGGGAGGGTTTGGTGGGTGTATTGGAGGGGGAGGGCGGGTTTTAGGGGTGCATATATGGGTCTGAGGGCAGGGCTGTAGTAATGTGGGGGGGGGGGTGTGATTTGGGGAGGGAGGAAGGCTGAGTGGCTCATTGAGATAGCGGTTATTTGTTTTTTATTTTTTTTTTAATTTTTTTGGGGGTATTGGGGTGGGATTTTGGTAGAAGGCTTTTTTTTTGTTATTTATTTTTTTTTTATTGGTGTTTATTTAGGGGGGGAGGAAAAGAGGGGGTTTGTGTTTTATGGTGGAGGAGGGAGGTGGATGGTAGGGTGTTATTTTGGTATGGGGTTTTTTTTTTTATTTGGATTTTTTTTTGTTTTTTTGGGGGGGGGTTTTTTTTTTGGGGGTAGGGGACTATGGATGGTGGTATATTAGTTTTGGGGCAGGGAGGGGGCACATTGGGGGGGGGGGGGGGGGGTACATGTGAGGGAGGGGGAGCTGGTGTGGGGGGGGGGGGGGGGTCGTATAGTCTGGGGAGAGAAAGTGGAAGTAGGGGGGGAGGGGAGGGTGATGGGGTGGGGGGGGATGGGTATAGGGCTAGGAACAGAGGGGGTGGGGAGATTTTTATTAGGGGGGAGGGGTGTGGGGGATAGTGGGGGGGGGGTTGGGGACATGAGGGGGAAGGAGTGGGGTGATGTAGGGGGGAGGGGGAGGGGGGGTGGAAGAGGACACAGGGGGGGGGGGGGTAAGAGGGAGAGGGTGGGGGTAAGAGGATGGGTTATTTTTTTTTTCATGGGGGAGGGGTAGATGGAGGGGAATTGATAACATGAGAAAGGCGGGGTGTGAGAGGTTGGTACAAACACAGTTGGTCTTCGGGGTAATCACGGGACGGTGTAGGGGGGGGGGGGATGGGGGGGTCACATCAGTGGCAGGTTGTTGGGGAGGGGGGGGCTAATTTTTATTTGTTTAATTTTAGTTTTATTTTACACCGGGGGGGGGGCTGGGGGGCGGTTAAATTAAATATTAGGGGTGGGGCTTTTGGTGTTGCAGTACGGGTTGTTAATGGACATGGGAGGCGGAAGGTTAATATAAAAAAAAAAAAATAGTGGGGGTTTATTTGCACTTATTTATTAAGTGTTAGTCCTATGACTACGGAGGTGCGTCGGTTAACAAACATCCTTTAAAGCATCTCGGTGTGTGTAATCTCATCTTTTAAACTTTCATAACATGTTTTTTTACATAACCTCAACTTTTTTACTTTTAATATAAAAACAAATTAGCTCCGTTTTTCTTTTTTTCTTTTTTTAATTTTCCCCACCACAAAGTTATTACACTTTTTTTTATCCTAACCACCCCCTATCAATTTTTTATATTAATTAACTCCTTTTCCTTTCTTTATCCACCACTTAACTATTTTTCCCACCTAATCCATTTATACCCCCCCCAATAAACTAACCATTAAAATTACACCCCCCTAACCCCTTTTCATTATTTTTACATATTCTCCTTTATTTTATATATTACCCCATACTTTTCTTCATCCCTACCCCCATTTATTATATATCCTCACCTCCTTACCCCCAACACACCAAAAAAATAAACCCCAAAACTCTCCAAAAACCCCCCCAAAAAAAACCCACCACAAAAAAAACCACCCCCCCCACCCCCCCCCCCCCAACCCCAAACCCCCCCCCCCCCCCCAACAAACAACACCCCCCCCCAACCCACCTCACAATCAAACACCCTCACCCCCCCCCCCCCCTATTAACACGTGGGTTCTGCTTGCAGGGGCGGAGTTACAGTGTGTGCGGTGTGAGAGCCGGGCTGGGGTTCGTTCATTCTTAATCATGCAGGTTTCAGCTACCAGGGCCCGAGTTCAGTGGGTGTGGTATGAGAGCCCAGGTGGCATGCGTCATCCATTAACACGGCAAAAAATTCCCTTATTGACGCAGCAATGAAAACAGCGTGACTGAAGCATGTGTGAGGAAGTGGAAGTGTGAGCGAAGACTCCAGCCGTCCTCTGTACACAGTCAAGACCTGGGTAGTGCTTGAGAAAATTTTGCCTCTACGGAGAGCGCTTGCCCTCCATATGAGTGCGGACCAATTGAGCTACATCATGGAAATTTCTCGGTGGTTGAAGCTCTGTGTCTCACCCAGGTGGCCTTCTTTTCTTGGCATTCTTTTTCTCGTTTTTCTCATCACGGTGTTGGAGGAAATTGTTCTGTTCTTGGTGGTGGGCGAATGTGCTCCATAATTCATGTCCTCACAATATCTACATCTATTCAAGTCGTCCTATACCTCACCTTGTAACAATTCTGAGGAATATTTGTATCAGCTATTTTGTTTATGCAAGTTTTTTTAGTAGTTTAATTTAGAAACACATTTTTAAAATAGGATGGAATCCCACCACTCTTAGTTTCTCTTCTATTTTTAAATGGTTGTCTCACTACAGGGATACTTGCTATGTTAAAGATCTTGCAAAAACAAGTAATTTTGCAATATGTGTCCATTAACAGTGTCCTAACCTATTTCCTGTTTTTGCCATCACCATTCCCATAAATTCAAAATCATGACCCCTTCAGCCACTAGTGAAATTGTGAAGAGCAAATGCCTGTTTTTGAACACATTTTTTACAATCAGGTCTGTAGTATAGTTGTATTCACAGCAACATGCACCCAAAATTCAAAACATGGACCCTTGGCCACCTCTTTTGACAATTGTGAAGAACAAAATGTCTGTTCTTAGGAAAACCAACATTTTTTAAAATGGGACCTGTAGTATAGCTGGAATTTCACAGCAGCTATGACCAACAATTATAAAAATGACTTCTCAGCCACTGTTTAAAAAAATTGTGGAGGGAGAAATGCCTCTTAGAGTCCACATTTTTGTTCCAAAGGAACCTTGATTTTAGTGTAATCTCACGCTCCATGACTCAAAAACCATTGACAGTGCAAAAATTTACAGATGAAGTGAGTAAATGGAATGTGTTTTTTTCATGAACGTGTACACTTTGGTGTCTCCTACTGCAAAACCAGCAAAATGACCTTTTGGGTATGAGAATAAATATTGCAGTTAAGAAAATTAGCATTTAATAAAAAATTTTTTTCCAAGAGGACCATTTCTGTTTGAAGAGGAAGTGAAGTTAGACCGGAAACTAATCGGTGACTCGCAATTGGGGCCACAACTCATCAGAGATCCATGCCTGATTCGATTCTTGATGAAAAGTCAAAACGACTCCACATGTTCGGTGGAAAGCCGGATTGCATTTGTCTGTAATGACTCCTCCAGTGTGCTGAAGGTCGCTCAGATATGACGCTGGCTGCTGGGAGGACAACACCTCTATGGCGGTGGGAGCGAGCTCTGGCCATTCATCCAGTTTGGAACCCAAAAGTAGATTGGGTCGGGGAACATATCCAAAAAATCGATGTGGAGACGCAGAATAGTCGTGTTGCCCATGATCTTAAGACGGTCTCGTGTGTTGTTGTGTGCCCTGCATTACATGCGTTGGTGATGTTGGTAAAAATACGGATTGCCAGAGGTCACCATTTAGGCTTCTGCCACAATGCCTGCTGCTTTGGCTACATGCGGCACTATACTGCTGTCACGTTGCTGACGTTGTTCCACAGTGACATTTGAAGAACGTGATGCAGAGCGCCAACAGATGTCTCCAGTTGATCAATCAGCACGGTCTCCAATTACTGCATTTTACTCTCTACTTGGGTGGGGGGAAGGAAAGTGTGAGGTTTCGCTTTGTACCGGGGGATTCGAGGAGTGATGGCCACCCCAGTAAACGGTTGTTTATTTTTGATGACCTTAATGCGAAGGATCATGTTGGAGGAAATCGGGATCAACTAGCACTATGTGAGAGATGGAGCCTTGATTTCCAAAGCTCTGGGTCGAAGGGGACTCGCAAACTGATCTTCCTCATCTTCCTCCTCAACCTAAAATCACATGCCACCTTTTCCAAGGCAGGACATCGGGGTAACGTCGGTGTCCAGGTATACCTCATCCTCCTACGCTTCCTCTGCTCAGGTAGCTGAGGGCGCCGCTTGCACTAGCCCTGGACCCAAACACTGCCTAATGAAGATACGATAAAGTTGTGTGATCAACTGTCGGGGCCTTTTGGATTCGACGGAGAGAAAGGATCTGTGTCCGCATTCTGTGTCCGTCTCTCCTCCGTCGCATGGCGGCGGGACTGCTGTCTCAGAGTGGTTCCACGATTGTTTCCAGAATAGATCTCCACAATGTTATGCTGGACAAAAGGCATTGTCGGCACTGACACATTTTTGGTGCTCTTCAAAAAATCGCAAGGATGGTGCCAGAGCTCTTTCCACTGGCCTTCCATCTCTCGGTGTGGTCCAAACACACGAGGTCCGCACCTGCTTTGTCAGGCATGGTGTCCTTCGTACTGCGTAATGGCATTGCGCTGCTGCACAATCGCTCTGCTGCATGTGTAGGTGGAATTCCAGCTGTGTTGCCACATCAACATGAAACGGTTGATGGGGAAGGCCGAGCTGACGCTGCAATGCAGCCAGGCGGACGAACGCAGGGTGCGAATGGCGGAAGTGTGAGCTCAGACCTCGAGCCTTTCTCAGCAGGCAGTACTGTCACCGGGTAGCGATTTAGAAATTTCTGGACGACATGGTTCATGACGTTGTGCCATGGCAAGGGATGTGCTCCAGCCCTACACGATCTTAAGGGCGGCCCAGGAGAGATTCGACCGTTATCGCAACCACATTGCCTGGCACAAGGTTGTGTCACCCAGCCAGCCTCATTGCGTAAATAAAAGAGCCATCCACTAGCTCCTGACACTGTGTGTTGACGGTTCCAAGACAGATTAATTTCAACACAGCTGGTTTCTCTGGGCACGTGATGCTACCAGTGGGTCATTGGGGGAAAAGAACACTGCACAATCCGTGCGGTTTTGAATGAGACGTTGCGCCAGCCCCGAGAGCCACCGTCTACACCAGAGACATCCACCCAGCTCACCACAGGGAGCTGTCACAGAGTTTTTTAGAGGCTTTGGCCTGTGCTTACTCAGACCATGTATACGGTAGCTCCCAGATGGACTTTGCCGGACACAGATGCAGACAACGCGCTTGAAATTTTTTGGATGACCGTGGGGCTGGCCAGGGACGAGGGACGGCTTTTCTGGAAGAAATGCCTGCTCGGCATCTGGTTTTGATCGGCAGGCAAGGGCTACATGACGATGGCGGAACCCATCTTGTATCACCCTGACGGAAAGGAACATTCTTCAAGGCCAACAGCCTGGCAATGCGACATTCAGGACTCTTGGCTTTGGGATGCTTTGGGTTAAAGATGTTACACTTCTGCTCTTCAAAACTGGTAGAAAAGAAGGTGGCTGCTTGACTGGAGCATGTATGGTGTGGCAGTCAAAACTGGTGGAGAAAGGGAGTAGGATGGGTTCTTGGTGGTGTGGTGGTACTGGGCGACCGGTGGAGGCTGAAAGCAGAGGGCTGATTCTTGATCATTGGACTCTGAGTGACATGGGAGACCACCCCCACTGAGGAATGCTTGATCTTGGACTCCTGGGGAGGAGGAGTAGCGCGGAGTACAGAGGGTGTGACAGAGGTTGGAAGCCCTGGATCGGTGTGGCCTTTTTTCACTAAGTTGTTCCCTCCATTTTCAACTCATGCCTTCGATTTTGATGTGACTAGGACCATGTTGTTGATTAAAACACCTAAGATTTCTTTCCCTCTATGATGCGTTGGATGCAAAAACTGGCGGAATATTGACATCTCTGGGTGAAATCAGAGCGCCTTGGCCCGAAAAATAGGCACAGGCTTGAGAGGTCCTGACCTCTTTCGACGGGATAAGCGAGGAGCGGTGTTTCCGCGATGATAGTGACTGGCGCGAATAATCTCAAGCGGACTTGAGCAATGCCCTCTCCCTTTTTTAGGCGGGACCCCGTACTGACACTCACATCGTCTTCTCCTGTCACAGTGATGAAGCGTACTTATGCAAGCAAATTCTGCTGAAAAAACCACGTTGGATCGACCATGTCGTATCATCATCATCAACACAGGTGACTCTCCCTCCCGCCTCAAGAATTTCACTGCCATCCTGATCGCCAAGCAAGACAGATAACCCCCGTTGCCGACCAACCCCACCCATCCCCCCACCCATCCACCCCACTGTACTCACCCCCCCCTCCCACCCTATCGCCGGAGATTTTTGGCCGATTGGGGTCAGAGCAGACAAATAGACTGTGTCCTGTGTGAAGTCTTGATCATCTGCTGACTGAAATGCATGACTCCTGACCCCCACCGCAATTTTATCAGTCCGTGAAGAGGTATTGATCGACTAACATGGATTATTCACCAAAACGAGTAGACATTTGGGCTGCCTTCGCTTCATGTTCCGCTGACGATGAGATGTCGACGAACATTTGTGGCGTGGACTGGGAAGATGAGGATGTAAGTACTGCCTGGGATGAGGTTGCATTAACCACTGAAGAACAGATTGGCGACGCTGGTCGTTACTTGAGATTCAACAGGGCTCCGACCCTGCGATGATAGGCCTGGGATGGCTCCTGCAACCGACGATCCGCTGGTTTGGCGTGTTGTCTCCAGCACTGGAAGGAGCTCCTTCTCTGGACCTCTACCTCCCATGTCCTTCACCCCTCTTTCCTCGCTTACCACTGCATTTCGCTCCCATGTTCAGAAGATAAAATTGAAAAAGGTAAGGAAGAGTTTTTTGACAGTCTCTTATTGAAAGATGGGAAATCACAGCTATTCTTATATCCCTCTAATTTCCAACAGCCAGATTAGGATTAGAAACAGTATTTTTTCTATCAAATATCAGTGTGAAAATGAAAATGCGGTCTGGTGGGAAGAACCGTAATCACCAAATCAACAGTGTTCTTCCTTCAGTCTCTGAGATTTACATCTGCCCAGTAGTACTAGCAATTGATAGTTTTCAACAAACAATCGTACAAATGCATGATTAGCGCCAAACTAAGACCGCACTGAGTGAAGCGAAGTATTAAAAAGTTATTGGATTAAGTATGGCCAGCTATTCGCACATGACAACAGGTGTAATTACTAGGAATCTTGTATAAAAAGACAATATGCGTACAACTGAACTCTTTGCGCCCAAACCGACGCACAGACTGCAATAAGAGTATTTAAAGATTATATGGTTTAAGGTATGCGCAGCCATTCGCACCACTGATACAAGCGTAAATATACTCAGGAAAAATTTTGTAGAAACACAATATTGTTACAAATTGGACTCTTTCGCCAAACTTAGACGACACGGGATCGCTCAGTAAAACTATTTAAAAGTTTATAGGGGATAGTCTTAGCCGGTTTTTGGGAACACTGACACGCAGTGATTGCCATAGAACTGAAACCGGGACAATTTCAAACTGCTAGCAGAGGTCTGCTGGCCAAAAAAAGTGGTTAAAATAAACCAATTGCTTTTTCATAACTGCAAATCAACGAACACATGAGCTGCAAAAATAATCTTCTTTTCAAACGCTCTCGTCCTGCTACACCCCCACCTCCCGCAGCCCCACAGCTACACAAACTAGTAGATAATCTTAAAAACTTTCTCTGACTTAAATAAGAAGTGCAATTCTCTAACTTAACTCTATTCTCTAAGCTGTAGGTGGATGGTTTCTTGTATTAGAAGTGACCTATCAGAGCTGTTAGAACTGCTATTGGTTTAAAAAACACAGACAGACTCGTCATGCTGTGAGAGGCATAAACAGAGTATGAGCTCAAACAGAAAATGCAGCAGCATAGATAAAACAAGGTCACGGGATTTTTGCAGCCACTGAGATCAAAGTGGTGACTTTGTACATCCTCCTCACCTCCCTCTATCCTCAGAGCTGATTGGCTGGAAGCCAAAATGACAGGAAACACTGAAAATGGCGCGATAGTAATAGGTTATCTGTTAGATTTCTCCACAAACATGTCTGCCCCTTTCCTCCTGTCTCTTTCCCCCTCCTTGTAGATTGTGAGCCCTCGCGGGTAGGGTCCTCTCTCCCTCTGTTGTGCAAATTATCATTAATCACTTATCAGTGTACTCGTTTGACTTATGCTATGTATGTAACCCCCTCGAATGTACAGCGCCCTGGAATCAAATGGCGCTTTTAAAATAAATAAGAATAATAATAATAAATTGTCACCTAAAATATCGCCGTGATCGGAAAATTCCAATCAGCCTAAAAAATCGTGCCGATTTCCAATTAACGTCGATAAATAACTCATCCCTAGTCAGGAATACATCCAGCACTCAATCTAGTTAACGCTGGTTTCTTGCTATACTTGTTTGATTGGACAGTAACTTTATTTCATCTGGTCTTGTGCTCCATCCGTCTATTACTTCCCATTCTTTTTCTCTTGTTCCCTATATTAGGTTTCCTTTGCCATACCATCCTTGCCTGCTATAGAGGTCTTTTGCCTGTAGCTTGCATTCCTTCCTGTTATCTTCATACTGTTATCTGACCCTGTTCGTGCTTCTTACTATTCACTCTCTCAGTGAATATCTGTACCTTCTGGAGAGTGACAGATTGACCTTTTGCTTGGACTCCGTTTACCCCTTCGCCTCACGTTTTTGTACCACGTTTTTGTACCACGTTTTTGTACCTCATTTTGTACCTCTGTTACCGACTTGGACCGCCTGACTACGTTTACTTGTTTTGGGTTTGTTTGTCCTTGTCTGTCCTGCACTTTGCTCAGTGCAGTCCACTAGTCTTCCTCTGGTTGGGGCCGGGCCTATTAAGGGAGTTGGGTTCTCCAAAAGGCAGGGACAGGGCTGGGAATCAGTGTCAGGGCCTACTTCTGTGGTCTTTGTGTGTTGTCCCTGACGGCCACCTGACATTATAGCAGGCCTTACCCATAATCAACTCCCCCCGCGTTTTAACATGAGTAACTGACTTGTGCGGTCACCGACCACCTGGACGAGTTGAAACACTCAGGTTCTAGGGTTGGCGGGGCTTTTTACACCAACTCGGCGCAAACGTATGGAAGCCATAAAACTACCCTGGAACCCAGTCTGGCCGCCCCGTATGCAATCCATACCTGCCCTGAGTTTGTGAATCCTAGCATCCGTTACAAATCTAAAGATTGCTTCTACCAAGATCGCTTTGATGGAATCCACAGACAAGGTTCTGAACTTCAGGAAATCCTGTCAACTGTATTCAGATTCAATTTTTTTTACCCTCAGAGCGACGAAATCGGTAGCGTTTGTGGTGGTCTCTCCTCCTGGGCCACCTCAGGATTGGGGCACTAGCTATGCCCCTGTAGCCCCGGAATTGGGAGTTCGATTGACTGATTTTTTTTAGGTTTAGGCATGTCTACGAAAGTCCCAATCGGCCGTGTGGCGACAGGGCAGAAAACTCACCTGCTATCTATTCAGCAGGGAAACTCAGACGATCTTGTTCTGAGTTCTACCCCAATGGTGTACTATGACAGGGTGGTCTGACAAAACCCATAAAAACCCTCTTCAGACAAGGTGCTGTCTAATGACGTTCAAAGTTTGCCTATGTCAGCAATCCAATCCCTCGGAGACATTAAACTGACTTTATGACCTAGCTCGTGACCTATCGGACAGAAGACTGAGGGAGAGGACACAGGGAAAAAAAACAAGGGGGTCGACGGTTCAGTTCAAGTCAAATTATTTCTGTAAAACCTCATTCATCTTCTCTGAAAACTCTAACTCTTCTATTCCTCATTCACTCTCATGAAGAAGGAACCAATTGGTGTTGGGTTTTACATCTGCTGCCACGAGGAGGAGACATCGCTTGGCATGTTTGTGCTTGTATTGCCGGTAATCCGACATTTTTCTGAGAGACTGTCCGACTAGGCCCAAGTCATCTCAAGGAAACGCCATATGCCTGAGTAATTTCCAGGAAGGAAACTCTGGTATACAGGTACCTCCTAACTCTGGTAGTAAGTTTGTTTTGCCTGTAACCTTGGTCTCTAATTCTAAGAATTTTTCTTGTCAAGCTATGATTGACTCAGGCGCTGCTGCTAGTGTTTATTAGTAATGGTGTTGTCCAGGCCTTGGGTTTGGAACGAAGTTCCATTGAGTGCATCCCTTTGTTTTAAGGCCATAGATTCTACCTCCTAATCGGGGGACAGAATACAATTTCGGTTACTGGCTGAGTTCACTTTGAATGTATTGGGAGTTCGCATACAGAAAAACATTTCATTTTTTGTCATGGAGAAGAATCTCGCTGCAGATATCATTTTGGGTTTGCCCCTGGCGCCGATCCATAATCCTGTGTTTGAAGGGAGGACCACTGAGTTTGATCCAATGGGGTGACTCATGTGGTTTCTCATTGAAAAACTGTTGATCCCTTGGTGTGTTGCTGTAGATTATTACACACGATATTTCGGAAGATAAATCTGACGTTTTAGGTAGAGATGTTGCTGATAATCTGCCTCCGCACCAGCCTGATGACCTCACTCCGGAGGCAAAGCTTAACTTGTCTGCCCCCGGAGCAAGAATCTATGCATATGTATATTGAGGAACCTGAAAATTTTAGTTCTCCAGGAGTAGTGTTCTCGACTCGCAGAGTCCTGCTCCGTGTAAGCTGTCTCCCTTTTGCTATGAGCGAGGATTTCCATCTCATGTACTCTGCCGCTACAGGTTGTGAAACCAAAATAGAATTCCCGCTAATCAACTGTGTACAGTCTGGGCTAGGAGTCATAAGAATCTTAAAAATGCTCAAACTAAAACAAAAGCCAGACAACATATACTCATCTTCGAAGTCCCCCAAGCAAAATGTGCCCCAAAGACTGTAAAGGAAAATTTTCATTCATCACACACCCTGCTAAATCCCTTGAGGATAGAGGGGTCCGGAGGCTCCTCCTAAGGAGGGGGGGGGTACTGTCATGATCATGTCCATCAGACCCTCAGCTGTGTGCTCTAGTCGCCAGCCATGGCTGTTGCGCCGAAAAAATGTGGTTTATGACATAATATTTTCACTAGTGTGAATTTGGTTTTATTCTCTGCATTCACTTTTTGATTCCTGGCCGTCGCCTTGGTCAGGAATCATCCAGCACTCCACTAGTTAACCTGGTTTCTTGCTGATCTTGTTTGATTGACAGTCTTTTTTCCAATCTGGTTCTTGTGTTACCATCCTCACGCCTATTACCTCCGTTCTCTTTTCTCTTGTTACCTATATATAGGTTCCTTTGCCTTACCATCATTGCCTGGTATGAGGTCTTTTTTCTGTAGCTAGCGTTCTCCCTGTTATCCTTTCTGTATATCTGACCCTGTTGTGCTCTTCATCTATTCTTATTCAAGTGATTCTGTACTATGAGCATTCTCCTGACCGGTATTGACCTTTTGCTTGGATTCCGTTTACCCCTTTGCCTCACGTTTTTGTACCTCGCTGCCCATTCTGTTACCGACTTGAACCGCCTGACTACGTTTACTTGTTTTGTGTTTGTTTGTCCTTGTCAGTCCTGCACTTTGCTCAGTGGAGTCACTAGTCTGCTGGTTGGGGCCGGCCTATTAAGGAGTCGGGTTCCCCAAAAGGAAGGGACAGAGGCTGGGACCAGTGTCAGGGCCTCACTTGTCTGTGTCTTTGTGTGTGTCCCTGACTGGTACCTGACAATAAGACTGTGTTATATGGGGGGGAGTGAATCTAGCAGCTAGAGACACCAAGTAATTGCCCAGATCCTTCACACAGAGCTATCACTGGAAGAGAAGCAGAGAGGAGCTCAGGCATCCTTTATTACAGTTCAGGTGGCAGTGAACGACAATGAGAACATAGACACAGACAGCACAGACAGCCAATTTCAGTTTAATTTTCACACAGCTCAGAGGGAAGAGAGAGTGCAGGACAGCCAGTCACAGCAGAGGGGGCGTGTACCGACCAGGGCTGAACTAAATATGAGGCAGCCAATCACAGCAAAGAGGGTGTGGCCCAACCCCAGGCTCATAGCTGCTATACTAAATGATTTAGGTAATAAATTGTGAAAGTGCTTACTTTTACTGTTCCCATAATTACAGATATGATCTTTGTAGCGAGAAAACCCATTTAATCCTTGATCTTTATGACAGAGCCCCATTTTTTAAATTTGACATGTCACTTTATGTGAACATAACTTTTTGATACTTTCACCTATCAATGTGATTCAGAGACTGTTTTCTCATGACACATAGTGCTTTAAGTTAGTAAAACTAAGTAAAAATATGATGAAAATTGTAAACAATATGTCTACTTTACGATGGCATACATTTTTGAATCATATATATATATATATATATATACACATATATATATACACATATATATATATATATTTTATATATATATATATATATAATATATATATATTATATATATATATATGTAAATATATGTAAATATATATATTACACTCACCCCGGCCACTTTATTAGGTACACCATGCTAGTAACCCGGGTTGGACCCCCTTTTGCCTTCAGAACTGCCTCAATTCTTCGGGGGCATAGATTCAAAAGGGTGTTGCAACGATGTCTCAATTGGTACCAAGGGCCCAAAGAGTGCCAAGAAAATTTTTCCCCCACCCCACGACACCACCACCACCACCTGAACCGTTGATACAAGGCAGGATGGATCCATGCTTTCATGTTGTTGACGCCAAATTCGACCCTACCACCCGAATGTCGCGGGCAGAAATCGAGACTCATCAGACCAGGCAACGTTTTCCAATCTTCTACTGTCCAATTTCGAGAGCTTGGGCAAATTGGAGCCTCAGTTTCCGTTCTTTTAAGCTAAAAGGAGTGGCAACCCGGTGTGGTCTTCTGCTGCTGTAGCCCATCCGCCTCAAAGTTCGCCGTACTGTGCGTTCAGAGATGCTCTTCTGCCTACCTTGGTTGTAACGGGTGGCTATTTGAGTCACTGTTGCCTTTCTATCAGCTCGAACAGTCTGCCCATTCTCCTTTGACCTCTGGCATCAACAAGGCATTTCCGCCCACAGGACTGCCTTTTCACTGGAATGTTTTTTTTTTTCGGACCATTCTCTGTAAACCCTAGAGATGGGTTGTGCGTTGAAAAATCCCAGGAGATCAGCAGTTTCTGAAATACTCAGACCACCCTTCTGGCACCAACAACCTTTGCCACGTTCAAAGGCACTCAAATCACCTTTCTTCCCATACTGATCCCCGGGTTTGAACTGAAAGGAGATTGTCTTGACCACGTCTTACATGCCTAAATGCACTGAGTTGCCGCCATGTGATTGGCTGATTTAGAAAAAGTGTTAACGAGCATTTGGGAAACAGGTGTACCTAATAAAGTGGCCGGTGAGTGTATATATTCAGTGGGGGAGCTTCTAAATTTTGTATCATTTTCAAGAAAATTTGCAGTACAGATTTTTTTAGTTCTATGGCTTTGAGAGGTCTGTATGTTAGACTTTCCTATAAATGAATTCATCTAAAAAACTGCACCCCTTAAAGTATTCAAAACAGCATTTAGGAAGCTTTTTTTAACCCTTTAGGTGTTTCACATGATTTAAAGCAAAGTGGAGATGAAATTTCACTTTTTTTTCAGAGGTTCAATTTTAATCCATTATTTACTGGAGTACAGTAGATGTTACCACAGAAATGCAACTCAACATTGATTTCTCTTGATCCCCATAGCGCACTATTTGACTCAACCACAATAAACACCCTTAAAAAGACTTCATCTGGATAACTACACCCCTTAAGGAATATCCAGGGGTGTAGTGAGTATATTGATCTCAAAGGTGTTTCACAGATTGTTTTTGTGTTAGGCTATGAAAATGGAAAATTTAATTTTTACCAAAAACATGCCTTTTTAGCTGAAAATGTTTAATTTTCACAAGGAATCCTGGGAGATGGCACCCCAAAATGTGTTCACAATTTTTGTCGGTAAGAGGTTAAAACTGATGAGGTTTTAATCACAATAACTCTATAACCATTTATTGAATGTGCGTGAACTGATATTGTCATACTTCTATTCTTATCTAAAATGATTCCACAATTTGATACCTTTTTAGTACTCATGTCAACATTTCACAAACCTGACAACACTGTCTCTTCTTCTCTAGCAGGAAGTCCCAGCAGGATCAGCAGCTGAACTCTGCTTGTAAACAAACTTATTTGGTAAGAAACTTTCCTAGAACTTATCACAACCCACACATAATAAGCTTAAAGGGAACCTGTCATATAGTGTATGCCACCCTTGCTGAGGACAGTACATGCTAGTGACAGACCTGCTGTTTCCAGCACTGTGTCCCTTATTCTGTAAGATGCAGCAGTTTTAGAGAATTTAATGCTCAAATCTTATTCATGAGCAGGTGTTAGCCCCACCCACCAAAGGCTAGCCCCGCCCATATGACAGTTATTCACATGGTTCTACCTCTTCCAAGTAATAGGTTTATCAGTTGAGATGGGCAGGGCTAGCCTCAGGTGGGCGGGGCATGAAAAAACAGACTCTTTTCATGACTCTTTTCTGGCTGAAATCTGCAGATTTGAGCATTAAATACTCTAATACTACAGCATTGTACAGAATAAGGGACACTGCGCTGGAAACAGCAGGTCTGACACTACCATGTTCTGTCCTCAGCAATGGGGGCATAAACTAGATGACTGGTTCTCTTTAAAGGAGTTTGTGCTATCTCTCCAGCTTACAAATCCAGGGGAGGGTCTCTTCTCCCAGTAGGCGTGTCTTCCATCACTCTGTCTTCCCTGCTCTCTCCTGAGTCATCATCATCAATCTGTGTGAGCAGTGGGAGAGAGAGGATGTCACAGCTCTGCAGACCTCTTGCAGTAGTCAGTTATCATGCATGAAGAGCTGTCACCTCCCTCCACAAGCTCCTTGTAACCAGAGCATCTATATTGGTGTAATCAGTTCTAGGTACAGCCTGAACTGATGAAACAAATTTGAGAAATGCAAACTGCTCCTCCTCTGTTATAAGGCAGGAGGTAGAGGGGGAGCAGAATGTATAAGTCTGTGTTATGTGGGGAAAGGAAGCAGAGTGTGTAAGGCTATGTAATATGGGGGTGCAGGAAGGGGGGAGAAGGTTGTAAAAGATAGGAAATTTAGTATTTTGGGTCATTCTCCAGTGTTCGTATCTTGGGTTAATCAAAATAACATTAACACCTCCAGTTGGTCAGTGGTGATTCCGCTATGCGACCATGACACAGACTTAGCTGCCTCTGGGCTCAGCTCCACGAAAAGGAAAGCAGCATCCTAGCAAAGCAGAACTTTGGATTCTCAGGATTGCATGAGGTAACCCTAGTCCTACTAGACCCCATAGCCTTTGGGATCCAACAGCTTCTGGCCTGGCCCAATATCCCAATTATTGAAGATACCCAGATTGCAATTCTGGAAAGCATTTATGCAAGGGACTTTATTTGTTAGGGAATCACTGATCCTCTACTGGTTGACTTAGTGGCTTGAACTGTGAGAACAGTGTACCTATGAAAGATAACCCTCTCCTGTGTGTAACATTGAGCATAGTGCATATTGTGCCAAATTTATCAAAATGGTGCAAACAAAATGAAACTTTTTGCACATCTCACTATACATAATAAATAGCTTCCTCTTCCCTACATCTAGTTCTAGCTACTTTATTTATACCAACATTTTTTAGCCAAAGCAAGACAACACACTGGATGTTTCTTGTGACTCCTCTTCCTTTTATTAGATACTTTTCAAAACATAGAAAACAGTCTAAATATGGTGCATAGCATTTTCCCCACATTTTTGTTGTAATTTCTGCCAGAACTATCGCAAATTTTGCTCAGTAAATCTCATACAGTGTTATAATGCATATTTTAAGGATTTTTGGTGCTTATGTATTGATGGCTTAACTCTTATATCATGGATGTAACTGTAGTGATAACAGCTGCTATGGGGCACCTATGTTAAAGGAATCCCATTTCAGTGCAAGGATATGGTAGGGAATTGTGAGTTGGTGACTTTCTGCTATCTAAAATTACGGGTTCTCTGATATTTGTAATGCTCCTTGAGTTGCTAGTTCAAATTTGTGTCATAAGGAGGTGGGAGTCAATTTAATTTAGCTATTTGGCCCCATATATTCTAGTTAAACCCCAGCCGTGAACCCTCAATGACTAGTCAATGTGAATTACCTGTTGTAAAAGACACAGCCCTACATACAGAAGCAACACTTTCCCTCATTTACTAAGAGTGTCTTAAAATGTGCAAAAAAGTGGCGTATTTTTAGTGCAAGTGGCAGACTCATTTATTATGGACTTGAGACAGTTTCTGCACAACACGGGTCATGGCTTAGCTAAAAGTGGACCTGTATTTGCATAAAAGTAGGCATTACCACAATGTGACAGGCTTCACCAAAATCTTTGCCAAAAATGCGCCAAAATGTTGGCATAGGAAGTAAGCCCACACCAAAAAAAAATTAAAAAGTTAGGCTGCCTTTCTACATTTACATTGTCTAACTTTTAGACAGAGATAGAGGGATTTTCCATCTAGTCCTAGAAAAAAGTCTTCAACTTCCCAAAATGAGTGCTAATGGTGAAAATCAATCAGGGACACCAAATACTTAATTATGCAGTCAAGCTTTTTTTTTTCTTGTATTTTTTTTTGTGTGGAGATTAAACAAAATAAAATCACAAAA
>JAODAL010030693.1:0-49545 GCA_025379985.1 Phyllomedusa bahiana
ATGCGGATCTTTTGACATTTCTCAAAATAAAACAAGCTGTTTTTGTTGCCCCCAGTTGCTGAGGCACTGATTAGTACTGGCTTCTCACAATGGAACTACACATTCCTCTTTAAAAAAGAAATGGTCTTTTATAAAAATACTCATTTCTTGCTGTTAATTGTATTAAATGCCCCAAAAGGTCATTTTGCTGGTTTTGGGTCAGGAACTGTAAAAGCACCAAAAAGAAAGTTTTTGGTAAAAAAAAAATTTTATTCAAATTACTCTTTTCTTCTTGAAAATTTTTTTAGCAGTGTAAAAGGGTTTTTGGGGGTAAAGCTGCGTTAAGAGACAGCAATAGTCAAGGTCCTATTCCAAAAAAATTTTGTTTTCAAACAGTCATTTCTTCTTCAAAATTTTAAAAGTGTCCGAAAGGTTTTTTTTGCAGTTTTTCGGTCAACGGGGGTAAAAAACAGCTATAAACCGGCCCATTCCAAAAAAAAATTGTTCAAACAGTCATTTCTTCTTAAAAATTTTTTAAAGAGTGCCCAAAAGGTCATTTTGCAGCTTTTGCGGTCTGCTCTGTAAAAAAAAACATTTATTCCTATTTTAAAACCATCAAGGGCCCCTTTTTGTTTAGGGCCCCTGACAAAGTACACCCAATTGCACCCTGGCACCCCTTTACAGTAGCCTACCGCATAACGAGCAAAAATGCCCTTATGGACACGAGAAAAAAATTTAAAGGTAAAATGGTATTTGAAACAAGATTTATTTGAATGAACCTTAAATTCGCTGTCTTTTCCAACGCATGCCCCCAAAAGCAGCAAAAATGACCTTTTTGACACCTATAAAATTATAACAATAAAAAGAGTTTTTAAAAAACATTTTTTGGAAAGGGCTTTATTAAGCTGTTTTTTTACAGCAGCAGACCGCAAAACTGCAAAAATACCTTTTTGGACACTTTTAAAATTTTTTAAAAAAATGACTGTTTGAAACAAAATTTTTTTTTGGAATAGGGGCCCGGATTATAGCTGTTTTTTACAGCATATGACCCAAAAAAAATGCAAAAATAACCTTTCGGGGTTTTCTCTTTAAAAATTTTTAAGAAAAATGACGTTTTGAAACAACATTTTTTTGGGAAAAGGACCTTACTATTGCTGTCCTTAACACACAACCCCAAAACCCTTGCACTGCTACAAATTTACAAGAATAAATGAGAATTTGAATAAGATTTTTTTTTCACCAAAAACCTTTACATTGGGGTCTTTTACAGTTCCTGACCCCAAAACCAGCAAAATGACCTTTTGGACACCTGAAAAACAATTTAAAAGCAAGAAATGATATTTTGAAAGAGACCATTTCTTTTTTAAAAAGGGAAAGTTATTTTTATTTGTAAGAAGACCACTACTAATCAGTGACCTCAGCAACTGGGGCAAAAAAACAAGCTTATTCATTTTTAAAATGTCAAAAAATCCGCATTTTCAGGGGAAAGTTTTTCAGTTTTCCTCCCCACGTGCTGAAGGTTTTGTTTTCCCAGATGACCCGGGTGCTGGGCCCCGGATAACACTTTTTATGGCATGCCGAGCAAGTTCGGGCTTCATCCATTTTAAACCCAGAAGTCGTTGGGTCCGAAACTGTCCAAAAAAAATTGGTTTTTGGCCCACAGGTTTCGGGGAACAGGGTCTTAACCCGGGCCCTCTGTGTTTTGGGTTTTGTCCCCTGCATTACAGGTGTTCGGGGGTGGTAAAAAAGGGATTGCAAAGGTCACACTTAAGCTTCAACCACAATGCCGCTGCGCTAGCAGGGCTACTTGACACCCCTTTACTGCTGCATTTTGCTGACTTTGTTCCCCGTGACATTAGAACATGAGGCAGTACACAGATGTCTCCATTGATCAATAAGCAAGTTTCAAATTTTTGCATTCGACGTCAATTGTGTGGGTGGAAGAGAATCTGACTCTCGCTTTTTTAACGGGGTCAAGGAGGGGGGCCACCCAGTAACTGCTTTCATTTTATGCCTAGAGCGTGGATCCCTGTTGCAGGGGAAAGAAGCATCCAAGACTCTGTAGAGATCAGCCGGGAAACCCAAGCCTTGGGGGCGATGGCACTAAAAAAATCTTCCTCATCTTCCTCCTCCACCCCAAATCTGTTTTCCAAACCCCTTTCCCAAAGCAGGACATTGGGAACGTCGGTGTCCAGCCATGCCTCACCTCCTCCTTCGCTTCCTCATCCTCAGCACAACACGCCGGGAGCCTCATACACTGACTCTAAGCAGAAGCGCCGCCCTGGACCCCGAACCGCTGCCTAATGAAGACCTATAAAGTTGGGAAACTGTCGGGCATTCTAGATTTAACGATGAGTAAGGCTCTGTGTCCGCATCTGTGTCCACGAGTCAGAAAGGCAACATTTTCAAGGCCAAGACCCTAGCAATGCCAACATTCAGTTTTTGCTTTGGGAGGGTTTGGGGTGAAGCGTTTCTTCTGCTCCCCAACGGGTACACAAAAGGGCTCGCTCTAGACTGGCCGCGAACGATGTGCAGTCAAACGGGTGAAAGAAAGGGGTAGTGGTTTCTTTGGTGTGCGGGGTAATCGGGTGACAGTGTGTGGCACGGGCTGATCTTGATCATCCACTTTGGACTTTGGGCAGAAAGGGGAACGCCGGGTCTTGGAAGTGGGGGAGGGGAGAAGAAAACAGAGGATCACAGTATTTGGAACCCCAAAGGACCTGGTGGCCTTTTTTCTCCAAGACTCCTCTTCTTTAGAGCTTGCTTAAATCATATGCCGTTCAGTTCGTGGGGGGTTAAACGCTTTAGCTTTTTACCTCTACTGGTGCTTGACGGAAAATCCAGCAATGACGTGGTCGGCGAATCTGGGGCTTTTCAAAAAAAAGGCCCAGGCTTCAAGCCTGACCTCTTCGAGGTGAAAATGTAGTACGATGTTTTCCGCTGCCAACACTGACTAGGGCGAGGGATTAAATATCACGACTTGTGCAACTGTCCCCCCCTTTCGAGGCCGGACCCCATGAAAATACCCCATCACTTCTCCCATCCACTATGAGCACTCGCAAGCAAATGCGAAAAAGACCCATTGGATCCGAAATGTCATTATAAAACATCATCATCATCAAGTGACTTCCTCGCCTAACAGCACACCCTAAGCTCGGGCTAAAGCCACACACTGTAAGATTTTGCTGACCACTCAGGATTCCTGCCGACTAACCACTTCCTTTCCCTCTGACGGCATCACGATTGGCGTCAGAGCAGACAAAATCATCCTACACCTTTTTTTTTTATCATAAATTTTTTTGTTTTTCCAACAGAAAATTAAAACATAAAAAAGTAATAGCGGGAAAAAATGGGCTTAAACTAAAAAAAAAAAAACAAAACAAAACCATCAAACAATCAAGCCATAACATTACTACACGCTGATAAGACAGAGAGGGTTTTAAAAGGGAGTATGAAAACATCTCGCAAAGACTTTAAAAGAAAATAGAACATTCGCCAAAATGCTGCTTATTTAACTGATATCTTAGATACTAGGAAGAAAATTAACATTTCCCCAACAAAAAAGATTTTAAAATGAGGGAATACATTTAATCTAACTGAATTTTTTAAACCCTGATTGAAAAAGGCGATTCGTCCATACTTCCAATTATCTTTAATTATAGGCACTTTTGTAATAATCGCAAGGGAGTTTCACAACGTATGGTATTGACTGGGGGAGTCCCCTCGTTATAGCATGGGAAGTGAGCCCCAAATACCTCGCTATAGTTTCTACAAAAATAAAAATAAAAGAACTGCCAATTGGAGTCGGAACTCTAGAATTCAACATCAGGAGAGCAAGAGGCGGTTTTAAAAGTGGAATCTAATTGAAAAAAGTTTGGGGAATAAGCCCTTTCAATTTTTTTTCCAAAAAGGAAAATGGGGGGGGCAGTCCCCACATATGTATTAATGTACCCACTGACCCACATCCTCTCCACATAGTGAAAACCGGGTGGAAAAAGGGGGCAGTTCGTTAGGTGTTCGATACCATCGAAGATATATTTTTTTTAAATTATTCCAAAGGGGTTTTAAATACATCGGAAAATATACGGAAGTCATTGATGCTGGATCCAAGTGTCAAAAAAAACAACAGCCAATCCCCTCCCACTTAATGTTTTTAGTTCTTTTTGACCTTTTTATCACTCTTTAAAAAAGGGGTTGTATATAAGAAAAAACCCTCTCTCAAACCCTCTTTTCCCTGATAGAAAATAAAAAAAGGGGAAAGGGCAAGCATTTTTTTTTGGGGGCCAAGTCCACTTTGCACTAAAATTTTTTATTTGTAAATACTTTAAATTTAGTACGTTCTAAAAGTCCAGGGTGTCAAACGGGGCCCCCCCACTTTTGGGAAACTACAACTCCCTCAGCACTTGTATAATCTATAACAGTTTTTTTTTTTCCAACACGGGAGGGCCGCATTTTGACCCCCCTGGCTACATTGTATTTGTCATCAAAATCCAAAAATTTTTTAAGATGATTACCATCATAAAACAATTCAAACGCAAACCCCTTTGGGGTCCCTTTTGCTAATGGCATTTGGGAAAGGGGCCAATGAATAGTTTAGTGAACATGGGTTTTAAAAAAGTAAACCCAATTTCTCCGTTTAACACACTTTGACCAGGCCCCAAGCGTGTTGTAGAGAAGGAATGGGCAGGTGAGGAGCTTAAGCCCAAGTAACACCGCAATAGTCTTAAAGTGACGGAGCCCCCAAAAGTTTTCAATTTGGGGACCAGGATGGGATTCAGGAGAACGCCATAGAAAATAAAGGGTTCCAAAAATCGAAGCCACTTATATAGTTCCAATTGGGAACCGACATACCTCCCCGTTTGTACTTAGAATAAATTTTGTTTTCCAATCTTTTTTTTTAAGTTCCAATAAACCATAATTAACGACAAAAGTCTGTTGAGGAACCCAAAGGGCAAAAATTTGGGGGAGTATCATTACATATAAAAACCTAGGATAATAACATTTTGCGAGGTTAATCCGTGCTTTTCAAGAAAAGGGGGATATGAATTAAAAGTTTAAATTTTTTTCTGCTGATACAGATCATATAAATTTTCCAAAATATTGAGGAATGGCAACCTCATTGGCTTTCTGCACCCCCCTTACCTCTTTTAAACGGGTGCGGAAAATTTCATAGCGGGTTCCTATCACCCCCTGAGATGTTGTATTCTAAATTTACCCCCTAGTGAGGTAACATTTCAGGCAAAGGGACCACCTGTGCGGGGACCCCCTTTACGCTATTGGGGGGTGAGCTTAATAAAATCTTTGTCAAAAACGTAAACTAAAAAGGTCCCCGGGTTTTTTTTCATATTTTCCTTAGCAGTAATGCTTTTCCAATAACCAAAATTACCTTGTGTTTCATTATTTTATTTCCACTTTTTTTGTATTAAATTATGCTATTGCCTTTTCAGGTGCACCTATGCTTACGTTTTTCAAAATATAGGTGTGCACAGCCTAATTTTTTTTTGGTATTTGCCTAAAACTGACCAGTCCTTTTGCCTAACCTTGAGCGTCGGGTTTTTTCCTGACCATAACGGGTGAAAATTTCCCAGGTCTATTACCCTTTCTTTGAGGGAGATTGGTTTGATTTGAAATGAAACCCAGGTAAGGAGGACTTCACGTGGGGCAGAAGGAGTTGGCAACCACTTTTGGGCGAGTCTTTGGATTACTAGTTTAACAGGAAACATTGGGGAACAAGTTTGTTAGAGGGCGAATTTTTTCTTTTTAAATTGTACCACTGAAAGGTCAGGGAAAAATTTTAATGTCCTTGAATTTTTCAGGGGGGTCAGAGGTTTACAATGACTTTAGGAAATTTCTCTTTGGTTTTAAAAAAATGTATCCCCCACAATCACATCCTTGGCAAGGCGGTGAAGGTGCTTGGGTTTTTTGGGAGCCGTGAATGCATCAATCTTTTAAGTCCAAAATTTTTGATGCATCTGGAAGGGAAAAGGGCCCTTTAAACATTTTGGGAAATTGTGAAAGTGCATCTGGGGGGGTCATTCAAGGGGTTGCCCCTAAAAGGATTTGTTTCAACGTGAATGGTCCTCAGGTCAGAACCTTTTAAGATAGCCTTTGGACCTCCTCTTCCAGAGCCGCATTTGCATCGATGAGGAGGTTGTGTGACGTTGCAAACTCTGCCATTTTTTTCTCCAATTGTTCGGTTCTGGAAAATATGATTAGGTTGACGATTATTAAGAAAAAGTTTAAAATCGGCACAGTTTTTTTTGTTTATCGAAATTTTTTTGATCATGCGATAATTTAGGTAAAATCTTGCATCCTATTAAATCGCCCATTTTCCGGCGCTTCCTGTCATTTTGGGGGCCAGTAAATCACTTTCAGAATAGAGCAGGGGGAGATGTGTTGCGCGTCATACTGGGAGTTAGGTTGCGATTGGCTGGAAAAATCACATGACCTCGTTTTTCATAAACACCCTTCCTTTCAGCCTCATTCTATCAGCGTCTCAAGCAGAACTCGCTCTGCCCCGTGTCCAAAAACTCAGCGAAATTAACCTATTTCTTTCCCGAGAAAGCTCTACTGTTAGCTGTGACCTTACAACTTAGTTAATTAAATTGGGAAAATTTTAGTAGTAAGGAAGAATTTTAAAGGAGCATCACCCCTGTAAATCACGGGGGGAGCGAAGGGGGGGGCCCCCGCGGCAACACAACAGCTCTATAAAAAATACTGGATAAAGTTCACCAAAACTTAGTGTAGACATTGCACTGCAATAGCTTTATTATTAACAGTTTTCTATTGAAATATTTCCTGGATATTGGGCAGCCTGAAATTATATTAGGATACACATCTTTTCTAGTAACTGCGGGTCTTTTTGTTAGGTGCAAAACTCCACTTTAATTATCAGTAAAACATTTCAATAGGTGTTCTTTTTAAATTTTTTGCCCATTCCCCCTTTTTGTTGATATATCCACCTTGCAGTTAAATTAGAATCCACAATTTTGTAGTCAGCACAGGTTGATGGGTGCCAAAAATCCCTTGTATTATCCAAAATAAATTTCAGATTCGTGTTTTTTTGACTTTGGCGCACTACAGCTTTGTTCATTGAGGCACCTTGCACTTAAATGTGAATACTGCAATTTTGTAGTCATCACAAGTGAATTGATAGGTGCCAAAAAATACCTTTTATTATCCGAATACATAGAGTTTACGTGTTTTTTGATTTTGGCGCACTAACAGCTTTGTTCATTGAGGCCCCTTTGCACTTAAATGTGAATACAGCAATTTTGTAGTCACCACAGGTGAATTGAAAGGTGTCAAAAATACCTTTTATTATTCCAAATACATTACGATACGTGTTTTTTGCACTTTTGCCCAGTCCAGATTTGTTGATAGAGCCACCTTGCAGTTAAATTTTTGAATCTAGCAATTGGTGTAGTTACCACAGGTGAATTGATAGGTGCCAAAAAATACCTTTTATTATCCGAATACATTACAGATACGTGCTTTTTCACTTTGGCCCCACTACAGCTTTTTTTCATTGAGGCACCTTGCATTTAAAATTGTGAATACTGCAATTTTGTAGTCACCACAGGTGAATTGATAGGTGCCAAAAAATACCTTTTTATTATCCAATACATTACAGATACGTGTTTTTTTCACTTTGGCGCACTACAAGTTTTTGTTCATTGAGGCACCTTGCACTTAAATGTGAATCCTGCAATTTTGTAGTCACCACAGGTGAATTGAAAGGTGCCAAAAATTCCAAGTATTATCCTAATACATTCCAGATACGTTTTTTTTATTTTGGCGCACTACAGCTTTGTTCATGAGGCACCTTGCACTTCATTGTGAATACTGCAATTTTGTATCACCACGGGTGAATTGAAAGGTGCCAAAAAATACCTTTTATTATCCGAATACATTACAGATACGTGTTTTTTGCACTTTTGCCCAGTCCAAATTTGTTGATAGAGCCACCTTGCAGTTAAATTTGAATCCAGCAATTGTGTAGTTACCACAGGTGAATTGATAGGTGCCAAAAAAATACCTTTTATTATCCGAATACATTACAGATAACGTTTTTTTGACTTTGGCGCATACAGCTTCTTCATTGAGGCACCTTGCACTTAAATGGAAAACTGCAATTTTGTAGTCACCACAAGGAATTGAAAGGTGCCAAAAATACCTTTTTATTCCGAATACATTACAGATACGTGTTTTTGCACTTTTTGCCCAGTCCAGATTTTTTGGGATAGACCCACCTTGCAGTTATATTTGAATCCAGCAATTGTGTATTTACCACAGGTGAATTGATAGGTGCCAAAAAAATACCTTTTATTATCAGAATACATTCCCAGATACTGTTTTTTTTACTTTGGCGCACTACAGCTTTGTTCATTGAGGCACCTTGCACTTAAAATTTGTAAATACACAATCAAAACCGCAGGATGGTGCAGGGTTTTTTCCCCCCCAAGGTCCTCTGGTGATATCACGTGCCCATAAAAAACCAGGCCGTTTGAAATTAATCTGTCTTGGAGACCGTCTCCACACAGGTCAGGATCTGTGGACGGCTCTCCGCAACGAGACCGAGCGCTGGCTGGGTGCCAAGAACCTTGTGCCAGGCAAGGTGGTGTGCGATAACGGGCGAAATCTGCTGGCCACCTGTAAGATCGGTAGGGTGGAGCACATCCCTTGCCTGGCACAATGTCATTTAACCTTGTCGTCCAGAAATTTCTAAAAAGCTACCCGGGTCTGGACTACCTGCTGAGGAAGGCTCGAAGTCTAAGTTCGCAAATTCCCCCCGTTCGCACCCTGCTTTCGTCCCGCCTGGCTGCGTTGCAGCGTCAGCTCGGCCCCCCTCAACCGTCTCATTGTTGATGTGGCAACACGCTGGAATTCCACCCTCCATATGCTCCGGGAAATTGTGGCAGCACCCCAATGCCATTACGCGTACAAGTGACACAGGGCCTGACAAGCAGCGGGTGGGCGGAAACCCGGGGGGTTTTGAGCCCCGAGAGGGGAGGCAGGTGAAAACTCTGCACCCCTTGCCAGTTTTGAAAAGCCACCAAAAGGTCAGTCGGACAATCCCCTTGTCAGCATGGCATTGTGGTGATCTTAGTTCGGGAATGATCGTTGGACACTTGAAACAACAGGTCCCCCCCAGGACGGGGGGGAGGGAAAACAAGATGCGGACACGGACCCTTTTCTCTCCGTCAAATCACAGGCCCGACATTTCAAAAATTTCATCGGTTTCATTGGCAGGGGTTCGGGCCCAGAGCTAGGAAAGTGGCGCATCAGCCACAGGGTGCATCATCTCGGGCAATCAGGCTGTGTTGAAGCTGTGCGGGGCAGCAGGAGGTGGAGGTATTCCTAACCTGACTTTACTGACGTCCCTCCCTTTGGAAAGAGGTTGGCGCGAATTTAGGCGGAGGAGAAAGAGGGGAAAGATCAGTTTGCTATCCCCCCTCGACCCAGAACTTGAAATAAGGCTCATCCTCACAAGGTTGGATGCTCCATTTCCCCCAACATGATCCTCCATTAAGGCCATAAAAAGAACAACATTATGGGGGGCCCCCCTCCGGGATCCCCGGGGTACAAAAAAAAAACCAGCATTTTCCCTTCCCCCCACCCAAAAAGAGGGGTAAAAGCAGGAAATTGGAGACCTTGTGTTGATCAACGGAGACATTGTTGGTCTGCTTACGTTCCCCAAATGTCAGGTGGGAACAACATCACGACGTGACACATAGAGTGCCAATACCTTAGGGGAGCAAGCAGCGGGCAATTTTGGGCCCAGAAGCCTAAGGGTGCCCTCTGGCAATCTTTATTTACCACCTCCCCAAGCATGCAATGCGGGGCACAATCCAACACACGGCCCAGCTTAAGATCATGATGCAAAAAATATTGCTCTCAACACCGTTGTTTTTGTATGTGTTCCGGACCCAATAGACTTCGGGGTACCAAAAGGGACAAATGGCCCGGCTCGCTCGCCAGCCATAGAGGTTTTGTCCTGCCCAGCAGCCAGCGTCATATCTGGGGGCCCCTTCAGCACAGCTGGAGGAGTCATTCAGACAAAACCATCCGGCTTTCCACAATAATGTGGATCTTTTGTTTTCATAAGATGAACGGGAAAGGATCTCTGATGATGTTGTGGCCCCAATTGCCGAGGTCACCGATTCACATTCCCTTAAAACAAAAACGGTCCTCTTGAAAAATGTTTTTTAAAATGATCTTTTCTTACTGAAATTTTTTTTCTCTTTTCCAACATTTCATTTTGCTGGTTTTGCTGTAGGGACAGTAAAAGGAGCAAGGTTTCATGACAACACCGTTTCCATTTATTACTTTTTTTTTAGAAGTTTTCCATTGTCAAAGGTTTTTTAGGGCATGTTGCTGTGAGATACCTATAATTTTTGGTCCCCTTGGGAAAAGAAAAGTGGTTTTTTAAATGGCATTTCTCCTACAATTTTTTTAAAAGTGGCGAGAAGTCATATTTAAAATTTTTTGGGTCAGTTGCTTGAGATACGCAAAATCATGGTCCTTTGGGAAAAGAAATGTGGCTTTTTAATGGCATTTCTCCCTCACAATTTTTAATAGTGGCTGAGAAGTATTTTAAATTTTTTTTGGGGGCATGTTGCTGTGAATACAGCAAAAAATCTGGGCCTTTGGGAAAAAAATGGGCTTCTAAGTGGCATTTTTCCTTCACAATTTTTAACAGTGGCTGGGGGGTCATTTTTATAATTTTTTGGGCATGCTGCTTTGAATGGGACAAATACAGGTCCTTTATAAAAAAAAGGGTTTTCTAAAAGACATTTGTTCTTTACAATTGTCCAAATGGGTCAAGGGGGATGCTTTTGAATTTTTGGGGGCATTTTTCTTGAAATGCAGCTATACTAACCCTATTATAAAATATGTGTTTCTAACCCGAATTTGGTTTTTCCAATTGTCAAAAGTGGCTCATGGGGCATGTTTTAATTTTTGGGGGGGGGATTTTGTGTGACAGGGAGCTCTACACAGGTCCTATTAAAAAAAATGTTGTTTCTAACGACATTTTTTCTTAAAATTTTCAAGAGTGGTCAAGGGTAGGTGCTGTCAGAAACAGGATAGGTAGGCCGTTTTAAAGGACACTATTGCAAAATGACTTGTTTTTTTCAAGATCTTTAAATAACTAGCAATCCCTGTATTGAGACAACCCATTTAATACAATTAAAAAAAAGGGAAACAAAGACATAGTGGGATTCCCTCCTATTTTTTAAAAAGTGTTTTCTAGAATTAAACTACTAAAAAAAATTGCATGTCAAATAAAATGGTAAAAAAAAAATTCCTCTGAATTTTACAAGGAGGTACAGGGAAAAATTGACCCGATTAGGTTATTCAGAGGACAGGGGTATGGAGCTGGACAGAGAAAAAGTAAAGAAAATTTCCCCCCAGCCTTTAGTAAAATGAGAAAAGAATGCCATGAAAAGGGGACTGGGGGGAACAGGAGGGTTTAACCACCATAATTCCAAGTGAAGCTCAATGGTCCACACTCATATGGGGGGCAAGCGCTACCCAGGAAAAACAGTTTTTGTCCAGTGAAACAAAATGGTTTGAAAGACTCCTTTTTCCGGACTTTTTAATCTGGGGGCATGCAGGTTGGGGCTCATCTGTGGCCCAGGCGGGATAGTCTATTCCATGAAAAATAAAAAGGTGGTTGAAAAACTCCTTTTTTCGGGACTTTTTAAATTGGGTCTGCAGGTTTGGGGCTCAGCTGTTGGCCCAGGACAGGGGGAGTCTATGTCCTGAAAATAAAATGGTGGTTCAAAGACTCCTTTTTCCGGCATTTTTTTTAAACTGGGGGGCTGCAGGTTGGGGCTCATGCGGTTTTAGGACAAGGAAAATTCAATGTCCAGTTCAAGTAAAAAGATGGTTTAAATCATACTGCCTTCGGCACTTTTTAAATTTTTGGTCAGCAGGTTTAAGGCTCATGGTGGTGCAAGACAGGGATAGTAATGGTTGTGATTTTTTTTTTTGTGCTTTTTAAACCCAAGGGGGTTGCCTAAGAAATTTGCATATCCAAATTTTCTGTTGTGGTGTTAATTCCAGCTTCTCCAGCCCTGTTTGGGTGTAAAAGAAGTTTTTTGTCTCCCATAGACTTTAATGTCATCGATCATAATTACCATCGACCCTCGAATATCTTGTCGAGTGGCGACACGACCCATGTCGATGGCCAACAATCGCTCAACACTAATAGTGATTGAAAGCCATTTTAAAGCTCCCATCATTTGTTTAAAACAGCATGAAAGTTTTTCAAAGAAGAAAACAACCTTTTTTAAAAAAGTCTGTTCGAGGCGAGAAGGTTCCCTGTGTTTTGGTATCCATGTGTCAGAATTGGTCTAAAGTGGCTTGTGAAAGCGGGGGGGGGGGGAATGGAATTCCCCTCCTTTTCTTGTGCGCGAGTGGCTGGGGTTTGAAAAAATTCTGTTAGTTTAGTGGGTTGAGCTTTGCCACCTCTCTTGGAGTTCCCTCCCATTATGAGAACATAGAAGAAAGAGGAATTAGGTCTATCAAAACTGTAGAATTTTTTTTTTCCCTTTAGAGGTAATTACTCCAAACACATTCCATGAGTAGTTATGAAGATAAATACAAGGAAGGTAGGATTAATGGGTCCCCCTGATACTTTATGTACCTCAAATTGAATGGTCGGATCTTGTTGTATTGGAATCACAGGCTCAAGGACTGGCAATTATATAAACAATATCGCTTAGTAGTGGGTGAAATGGCAGGTATGCTGAGATGCAGTACAAGAGGGCCGTGCTATAGGAGATGAGGTTTTTCCACTATATGTGCACCTGTTAACTTTAATGGCAAGAATGCTTATAGGAATGTCCACATCTGGTGTTTCAGTTATACCCCGTTCATGATGCTGTGAGATAAACACAGTGTTTTCCACACATTGGTGCAGCGTTATAATCGTGTTATATTATTATTATAATGGCTCTGCGGTTGCTGCAGGACCTACTCTGCTGAAGGCCGCGTGGTCAAAATGGCGGACCTTTGAGAGAACGCCACGTTTGATCTGCAGATGCCCTTTCTTCAAAACCTCTTGGCCCCAAGCCTACTGAAGGCCAACCCCCGGGGTCTCTATGCCTCACCCCCTCATGCGGTAACCCGCGGCGGCGCATGTAAAGTCACCCGGGTTTTCGTCGCGTCTGGCCTCAGCACCCCACTACAAGATGGCGCTGCAGCTCCTGGTGCCAATGCTTTCCGGCTCCCCGACAGACGATCAGGCTTCTCAGCGGTAGTTACTGACCTCCCTGCTCCGTCGCTCGAGGGGATCTTCAGCCCGGCAAGGAAAGAGGTAGGTGGAGAACGGTAAAATCCGTCCCCTCTCGTCACTTTTGTTTTCTCGAAAAGGCTGCACTCACAGTCCGGGTTCTTCCCCAACAGTGGAACTGAATTGCAACAACTACAAAAGCTCGCGGGGGGTAATCTGAGACACTAGTCCTCTGAGTTCAAGCGAATAATGGCAAATAAAAGGGGTTTTTTTTAAGCCGTTTTAGTGAGGCTTCCTGCAGAGCTCCAGCTCTATGTGTCTGACAGCATGCAGGCTCAGGCCACGCCCCTCCCTATCAGCCTATTGATCTTTTGAAATGCCTTGTGACCCCAACCTTATTGTGTCATCAAAGAGCTCTTCAGAACATGGAATATCCACAGTGGTCTGTACATGGGTGACATTTGGCTTTCGTTTGCTTTTAAGGGTTTGGACTGATGCTGGTGATGATGATGACGAAATTTGTGTCCGTGACTGAGAGGACAAGGAGATAAAACCGCTGGATGCAGGTTGTATTAGTCACTGAAGAACAGATTGGCCACGCTCTTCATTACTGAGATTCACAGGTAACCGACCCAGCGATGACAGGACTGATGGTCCTGCAACTGACGATCCGCTGGCTTGCGTGTTGTCCGGAGCACTGGAAGGAGCGCCTTCTCTCGTACCTCAAGCTCCACGTCCTACCCCTCCTCTTTGCTTGCTTTCCACCTATAGTTCGCTCCATGTTCAAAAAGATAAATATTTAAAAGGTCTACAAGATTTTTTCACAGTCTCTTATTGACAAACTGTACTGCAAAGACAGCAAATCATAGGTGTTCTTAAATCCCTATAATTTCCAACTAGCAACTAGGATTAGAAACAGAATTGTTTCTAGCGAATACCTGTGAAATGCGGTCTTATAGAATAACTATAACACCAAATCAACAGTGTTCTTCCTTCAGTCCCTGTAAGTTACAACTGCCAAGTAAGACTAGCAATTTACTTTTTTCTACGGATTACATAAGACATGTGGTCTTTTCTGACAAATGACAACCAGGAGTACAAATAGAATTTTTTTCCACGGATTATCTAAGAAATGCGGTCTTTTCTGAAAACCATGGGTAGAAATATAAATGTTTTCTATGCAATAACTAATAAATGTGGTCTTTCCTGAAAACCAGGAGTACAAATAGAAAATTTTCTAACAAATTTTCTAATAAATGTGGTCTTTTCTGACAAGAGTACAAATAGAATTTTGTTCCACAGATTATCTAAGAAAATTGTGTTGGTGGAACAACTTGACAAACATAACAGTGTTCTTCCTTCAGTCCTTGTAATTTAGAAACTGCAAGTAGGACAGCTAATGAACTTTGATTCTACGGAATAGCCAATAGCAATCGTTGATCTTAAGCAAAAAAGCATTAAAGGTATTGATAAACAGGATATATTTTATATGGCAATTTCTTGGAATAACTCGAGAGTCTTTATGGGAAGAATCACTAGTTGAGTATTTTACACCATGCTGTTGCCAGCAAAAAACTGCCTGCATGCGAAATAAGGGAACGGATGTGAACTTTTCTGCAAAAAGCTGTGTGTCGCAAAACCTATTTGGTTCTTATAACTGATTTTCTAAGTGTCCTTGTACACTGGCTGTCTATAATTACACTGCAGCTGACATTGTGGACATGAAATAACATTTTCAGAATTAATATACTGTATGGAAGTTGTCAGTGAATTCTTATGAGCGGTTAACATAGCTGTGTATGATGCAGAAGTTGACCCACAACGCCCCCTCCTCTCAGAGAAAGCTGCTTCAAAGGTAGTTTTAGGGCAATGCAGAACAGAATTAAAAATGTGCTGCTATATAACAGAGATTTGATATGACAGATTAAATGTTGTTGTGTCCTGTTGATAGCGAGCAGCGCTATGATACTCCAAGCGCCCCTCCTCGCTCAGAGAGAAACTGAAAGCGAGGAAGTTTAGGGCACTGCAGCTATTTCCAATCTCTGACTTGTTACTCGCAAAAAATTGGACTAATCTTGTGTACCTAACCCTAGAAGTCTTAATCTATCTAGCAGCTTTTAGTAGTGTAAAACGCTGGGAAAGAAGTGCCCCTACTAGCTTTGAAAAAAATGTAGCAGAGAAGACAGCTAGTCCATTCTGTTCACCGTGTGGGGGAAGCTTATGGCGGCGCGAGCAGGTGAGAAAATGACGTGACGTAGATAAAAACAAGGTTCATGTGATTTTAGCAGCCAGTGAGATCCCATACCCCCCCTGGCCCCCGCCCACTGATGACGGTTTTCTCCCCCGCTTCTGTGGCTGTCTGCGCTTAATTGGCTGGCCACCAATTAGTACAGGGATAGCATGCGAAAATGGGCTCGTATTTGAGAATCCATGATCGCCGATTTGTTGTATAGATTTTGACGGGAAAAAATCAGGTAAATAATTTGGCAACTCCGACTCTAGCGCTAGTGTAAACGTTGAAAAGTCGCGCGATCGAGTGTGCGTGTGCACTGTTTCTCGGAGGTTAGGATCGTTCGCACTGTTGTCGAGGGTCAGCTTGTGTTTACCGGGGTTCGTGGTAGCAGACGTAGGAGGATGCCTCAGCGGGCAGCGCCTCGGCTGTGTCTTGGGTTGTGGTCGTCTGGGCCCCGGGGCAAGCCTCAGCTCAACCGTCTGCTACTCCCCGGTAAATTAGAGTGGGTCTCACTAGACGCGCGGTTTAGGTAGAGTAGGTAGCAGAGGTCTGAGGGTGCGAGCGCCGTGAGCGGACGCTAGGGGAAGTGAGCAAGTAAACGTCTCGCTTTCTCTGTGTCAAACCCTGCGCGGGCCCTTTGCCATGTGTCTGAGTGTCTAGCTGAGCGTTCGGTGGGTTAGCGGTGGAGCTTCATTTCGGCACTCGCCTCGCTCTGCTAATATGGGCCTGGATTAGTAAGTTGGCAGACGCTCAGGCTCGCAGTGGATCACTGTGGTTTTTGAAGTGGAATGTGGTGTTTGGGGGCGGCTTTGCTTGATTGCGTCACATTAGATCGCACAGTGCCCGTTGATCATGTCGCATCGAGGGATCGTGAGACGGAGGTATGTATGTTTTACGTGACCGGTGTATAGTATATGGTCACCTGCTCTTTTGTTGTTGGGGCCGTGCGCTATTACTATTCGTTGCTCCTTCAGAGGCGTGTCGCTTACGTGCGCTTTTATCGGGGCTCGTGCCTACGCGGTGTACGTGTATACTTAGCCGCTGCTGCCAGCCGGTTTCTCAGATGCCCGCGGCGGGAGTTCCGGCCAATGCGACCGCACAGTAGTGTCGGACGCTGCTTTGGGACGCTACGCAGTTGCCTGACGTACGTATTCACGCGCTCGCCAGTCCCTAACATCTTTGTGGCTTGCTGGAGCAGTCGTAAGCGCGCTAGCGCTAGCGCCACGAACAGGAGGTTATTAGAGTGGCCGATAGCTCTAAGTCTCTGTTGTTGTGTCGCGTATGTCGTCCGTATTACGCTGCGGTCTCCAGACGTGGTGGCGTGTCGGCCTAACTGCCTCCGCTACGCGATCTGCCGGGGGCTTGCTGAATGTCGCAGTGAAATTAGTGCGGATGGTGCAGTGCTACTACTGACTGTGTCCTGTGGCCGGGCAGCGGCCTACACTACTGCTGCCTGCCGCGGGGGACGGGGTTCCCAGCTGCGTTCGCGTGCGCGAGGGTGTTACAGAGAGGGGGAGTTGCAGCTATAACGCATTACTACTCGCAAGTTCTCTCCCTCGTCATATCAAGGAGCCAGGGGGTGCTGGCGGCTCGTGACATGCTCCTGCTGCCCTATACAGGTGACTCCGCGGCGCAGAGGAGTTGGCGGCTTTCAGTATTAGGTTATAGGGGGGAGGCTGGGGTTCTGGGCGAGGCTATGCCGCAGAGTGTATTGTTGATATAATAAGCTTCTGGAAGATGTAAACTTTGGGGAGTGGATATGTAATTTTGAACTGCAGAGAATAGAATTGTTAGCTCTCTGTGTTCGCCTGACTCCTACAGAGCTGACAGTTACATGACTTAATTAAGAGAGTTATCTTGATCAGCTTTAAGGGTCAAATATACAATGCTGACATTTAGAGAGGTTGATCGTTATAAGCTGTAGACTGTCAGCTCTGATGGGCTCAAGGATGACCCAGAGTGAAGAAGCTATACAATTTCAGAATTACAGTTATATTGATTTAGCGTCATAATGAGTTGTGTATACGTGTGTGTGTTATGTATGTGTGATGTGGGTGTATGTTTGTGTGTATGTATGTGTGTGATGTTAGGGTACTGTTGTCCGTGTATATGTGTAGTGTGTTGTGTATGTATGTATGTGTATGTATGAGTGTGTGGGTTGTTTTTAGTGTGTGTAGTTTGTGTATTTCTGGTGTATGTATGAGTGTGGTATGTATGTATTTGTGTGTAGGTATGGTGTTGTGCTGTAAGGTGTGTGGTTTGTGTTGTGTGTGAGTGTATATATGTGTATGTTATGTAGTGTGGATGTAATTTTGTGTGTTTGTTATGTAGATGTTTGAGTGTGTGTTTTGAGTGTTGTATATATGTGTAAGTAGTCAGGTGTGTATATCGTAGTGTGTGTGATGTATTGTGTTTGTGGTATATATTTTTTATGGAGTGGGTTGTGTGTGCCAGGGAAAAGCAAGTTAATCACTCAGCACTCATGTTATGATTTTACCGTATTTGCGGGGTGCACTTTGGTGCTTACGATGCAACAGTTATCCCCCACAAATCTCAGCTCTGTAATGTTTCGACATGACGTAATGTCTGCTATGTTAATTGCGCTTCAAATAACGCTCACACCGACGCGGTATAAGGGACAGGAGTGTATGGCAACTCATGCTAAACAGTTGATATGCCCATGATTAGCACGTTCTCTGGGGAGAATAAATATCAGTGAGAGCTTCAGAGGGATGCGCTGGGCCAAAGTTGTTTCTCTGGTAAAAAACCATGCCGAGGTTCAGTCGTGAAAAATGCAGTGTTGAAACCCCACCCTGTACTGAGCAAAATGAACAAAGGGGCCGGCCCCCAGATGTTTGGACTCTACAACACCCGCCTGGCTGCATATATATTGTCGACGCACCCGCATGCGTGCGGACCGTATTTTACCACACGGGCGCAGTGTATCCTATATGAGGTACCCCCACTGACCGACTTTATATAAGCGCCTCCCTTTCCTGCGTTATATCGCTCCACCCTGCCTGCCTTATCTCCTGACCTGCTTGATGTATTATAGCCACACTTATCTCGCTGTCCTATATAGGGTACCTCTGACTGCCTATATATAATGCCCACCCTTGCTCTGCTCTATATTTAACACTTGCCTGCGATGATTTATACACTGCCTGGCCTATATACCTTGGCCTATATAGTGTATAATAGCACCCCAAGCTGCCTATAAACCCTGCCTAACGTATATGTAGCCGCCGACATCTGCCTGCCTATGATACCCCTGCCGTGCTGTATATAGCCCCCCTTGCTCGCTCGCGAGAGTTCTATATACTCGCTGGCTGACATGTATACACCGGTCTGGTCTTTATATGCCCTCCCTGCCTGCCTCTATTATAGACCCCTGCCTGCTCTTTATATGAGCCAGTCAGCTGCCTGCACTCTATTACGGCTCATCCGCGTGCGTGCCTTGATATATAGCCTCATTATGTATTGTCCTATATGTGTTACCCCTGGGCGTCTGCCTAATAGCCCACCCTGCCTAACCTATATACACTCATGCAATGTGCCTACTATAATCTCTTGTGTGTGTGACCTGCCTGCCTTATATGAGCCTCTGCACGCCTACTGTCTGCCGCTATATTCGCCCTTCTGCTATATAGACCCCCAGCCTGCGCCCTATATTGTACATCTATCCTACCTAAGCCTGCCTCGGTGGTGTATGCCCCTAAGCGCCTCTATATAACCCTATAGCCACCCCTCAAAAGCTGCTTGTATAGCCCCTATGCCTCTAATGCCTTGCCTACCCAATGTATAGCCCCTGGATGAAACCTGCCTCCTGTGTCCTAAGACTTATCTGCGGCGACCCTCTATGCTAAAGTATAGAATGTAACGAGACAGTGACTCGATCTCTAGAGTTGTGCTGTAGAGTGGCTTTCAGCCCGCGCTGGAAATGTCGTTTGGTACGTGCTGGCGCAGCAGGTGAGAGCGCGCCGAGACCTAAACTCGTCTACCTGATATGGCTCCATATGAGTGAGCTTGTGTGTGTGTGTCCTGCCCCGTCTACCTATTTAGCACCCCCACTCTATAGCCCTACCCCACTCCCCCAAATTTTGAGCATATATTAGTGTGCCCCTATGGGACTCTCACTATAGAGCTGTTGCTGTCCATTTGGGGCACCCCGTGCTCCTACGCGCGGCTAACATATGAGGTGGGCACCAGCCTGATGGCCTTGTCTACCCTGGGGACTCACCACCTACAGTACTGTAACCTGTGGTCAACCTACTGCATAACCTACACCCTACCTGGGCACTATTTCTTCCTAAGTCTACGAACCATACCTGACCTACCTGGGGAACTACCAAATCCCTAATATGTAATGAGGGTGCTACGCGTGCTTATTGATTGATTCGGTTGGGGACACTTATATGGTCCACTATAAGGAGGTAACCATACAGTAATATAGGGACACCTGTGATATACTGGTAATTATACCACTATGTGGCAGTAATATTGATCTTTATTCAGTAATAGCATAGGGGTATTAGTCATTATGTGGTGCTAATTTGTGGTCTTGTTCTGGATTTAAAATCCAGTTAATATGTAGTATTGTTATTGGTAATATTAATATGTGTATAGTGGGATTTGTTTGGTAGCAGTATGATGGTGATATCTATGGTAAGGTGTTCACTCCTTGTATTATCTAGTAACCTGTATTACTTAAAAGAGTCACAAGTATATGTTTGTGAGTCGGGGAAGCGATAGCGGGGTGGGGGAGTGGGGGACATCAGAATAAATAGTTTGTCTGCACTAATGTTAAACAGGTGTAATGTGTTTGTCTTTCTTTGTTATTACTACCCCCATAAGGACTGAAGTATGACGAGGATTGGACCGTGTTTGCTTTGGCGTGAGGGTTGGAGTAACATGGAAAATGTATGTATGTCTTCACACAGCTTTTGTGTATAGCAAGTGTCTCTGTAGGTAAAGTACTACGCTACTTTTCATTGTTGTGTCTGATGGTAGTTGTCCACACTGGTCGCGGTATGTTATGTTTTAGTTGTGTCTACCTCAAAGTGTAGGACCATGCTCCAGTTGCTAAGGCCTGAGCATGGTCCTACAGCTTTGAGGTAGGACACAAGGGTCTAGGGGTATTAGGGTGTATTTACTTATGTACTCTGTGTCAATGAAGACCCTGCAGTAGTGCCATATGTTTCTTGTGGTTATGGGAGATTGGAATAGTGTTGCGTTTCTGAGCTTTGCTGGTTGTGTCTCAGTGTTTTGTTTGGGAAATTGGGCAGCTCAGCAAATGAGCTTTTGTGATGATTGGATGCTCAGCTGTTTCTCTATTAACTTATGTGTCTTTGAGCTATGGTACACTATAGTGTGAGTAATACGTTTTTACAGAGAAGTCTTATCTTTTACTAAGTGGTATTTGAGTTCACCTACTTAGACATGTGATTAGTCTCAATTGTTGTAGTTTTTGGCATTGGGCTACAATGGTGTTGAGAAATGCATATCACAAAGCATAATTACTGGACAGGATTTCTTAATAAAGTTATATAGGAAGGTTTTGTAGGGTAGTATAATGTTTTATGGAAATTGTGTTTCTGAAACATTATTGTCCTATAATGAGGCAATAATTTGAGAACACCTGAAGTATAACGATAGCCAAAATAAATATTTCACAATTAGTCTCTATTAAAAGACAAATCAATGACCGTAGAAAAATAGACTAAAACATAACCTTTAATACGTTCAACAAAATAAAAATATTCACAAATAAATCAGGAAAATGGATATATCACAAAAGGCAACAGCAAAATGTAGACCTATAAGACAGTATATCACAAAAGGACGAATATATATACTCACGTATTCCTAAACTATATGGAATATACAAGATGCAGTCTTCCATAAGGGTACACTGAGCCAGATACATCCATTAACATTTGAGAAATAGTGTGGAAAAATGTCTCCCATAAAAATAAATCCACAATGGTGGATACCTTGTACAAAATGAAGAATCTATAATGGGTATAGGTAAAATAGCTTTAGAAAGGGAGCCTTATATCCCTACTAACTCTACTTAACTGTGAGCACACATCCCGAAAGGAGCGACCCACTATGTATTGACCTACAGATAACCTGAAATAATAAGAATATAACACATTAGCCATATAGAAAAAATAACAATCACAATATAGTAGTCCAATAGACACTAGAAAAAGGTTTTTTAGCCCAAAAAAGGGTCACTAAGTGATTAACCCTTAGCCCCAACGCGTTTCCTTGAAAATATCATTGCAAGTTTTCAGGGGGGCTAACGATGGCTAGTGGTAGGGCTAACAAAATAATGAGCCCATAATAACATGGTGTGGGAATATGTTATACTCCTAGTTATAACACCGGTGGCCTGAAAATAGAAATCGATGGAAGCCAAACGATGTAGGCTACACAGCCAAATTTATATATGCCTTTTTTAGGTGATCTATTTGGACTAAATTTATAGTGATTGTTATTTTTTTCTATATGGGTTTATTAGCGTTATTGTTCTTTTATCTATAATTCTTTATTTATTTAGGTTCAACCACCATAGGGTAAGGTCACCCCTTTCGGGGCGGGTGCTCTGCCAGTTAGGTAAATAGTAGTATATTAGGCTCCCTTTCTAAACCTATTTTACGTATACGCATTATAGATTCGTCAATTTGTACAATCACCATTGTGGATTTATTTTAATGGGACACATTTTTTACATTCTTTTTTCATACATTTTGGATGTATCTGCTCTGTGTACCCCTATGGCAGACCACATCATGTATATCCATATAGTCCAGGATACGTGAGTATATATATATGTGTCCTTTTGTGAGATACACTCTTGTAGGTGTATATTTCGGTGTTCGCTTTGTGTATTTAATTTCCCTGACTTATTTGTGGATATTTTTATTTTAGTGAACGTATTAAACATCTGAGGTATATCAAAAAGAAAAAGTATGCATTAAGGAGAGAATGCTCTGGGTTCAACAACTTAATAATGTTACTGTGAGTTTGTGGATGCAGCTGTCCTAATGTGTCGTGAGGCGGGCACGTCCCCTAAGGGACCTCATGGTCGTTGACAGGGCCGCCGTACAGGGAGGCTCTCCTGTAACGGGGCGTGAAATAACGGGGGGCCCACCATGTCAAGCAGGCCCCCTTTATTTCTTATTAAAGACTAGCACGCGGGAGGATAGCAGCCGCCGGCGCTACACTTTGTATCAGCCCCGGCCGGCGCTGCTGAGAGGGGGCCCGGGCTCCCGGTCACAGGTGCACTTATATTCACAAAGAAGTCTTGCCACTTACTTCCCCTGCGCTGTGACCGGGGCTGGGCCCTCCCCCTCTGTCTGCGCCTGGGATAACTAATTGAATCAGTGGAGCCCCGCCCCTGGCCTCACTGACAACATCATCCTGCTGCCTGATGCCCAGGCACAGAGAGAGGAGGGCTCCACTACAGTCACACTGAGGAGGTAAGTGTGAAGCCGAAGAGCTGGCCTGAGGGCTTGCTCTTTTGTTAAACTGTTCTAGTGCTGTGACCCTCCCTGCGCGATCAGCCCCCGTGTACTGCCCTGTTCCAGCTCCTCCTGCCCTGTCCAGCCTCCCCTGCTCTGTCCAGCCTCCTCCTGCCCTGTCCAGCCTCCCCTGCCCTGTCCAGCCATACCCTGACCTGTCCAGTTTCCCCCTGCCCTGTCCAGCCTCTCCCGCATATGTTTTTCTTTTTCTGCGGTGGGGGGCGGGAGTGCAGAGTGAAGGTAGAGTGGCAGGATTGGAAGGGGGTGGGACACGGGATTTGTAAAGGAAGGACAGGGGGGGTGGGGCCCAGATGCTTCAGCTGTATGGGGTCCAGAAATTTCTGATGGTGGCCATGGTCGTTGATGTCCAGTTTGCTCTTGGCCTGGCTCAACACTTGTCCTTTTCTAAGATATTTTGTCCAGTCACCCTAGGGCTGATGAAGGCTCCTTGTTGCTTACGTCTGGCATTTAAGCCCACATGTTCCTCACGGATTATTCAAGCGTAATTGCGAGCAGGATTGCGCTCGCAATTCGGCTTGACTTGGAATAAGGGGCGGAGGCGGGGCGGGGGCACTGCCGCCTAAGCCCCATAGACTTGCATTATCAACGGCGTATTGCGCCTGGATAATGTTGCAGAGTGATTTTCTCCCCGCCCGAGCGGATTCGCGAGTGGGGTATCGGAGAGACGGATCCACTGTTCTCTATGCGAAACTGTGGATTACCGTAATTACTGCGACGGATTGGAGCCGTTACTTGCAGCGCAAAATCCGGCCGCACAAGTACGGCTACAATCGCGGCTGAAATAGCCGTGTGAATGGCCCCTAACGATCTTGTTGTGTGCGAAGTCTTTGCTGTGTGAGCTGCTTAAGTGTACAGCTATAGGATCAGTGACACAGTTTTGCTGTTGAGATTCTGGGAACTTAAAGGGGTTTATGCACGATGTAATGTTGAGTGGGATCGCCAAATGGGTTTTTAATCACTTTTCTAAATATAATGTGATTACAAACAATTGCAGTCTGAGAGAGCTACAGCCTTCCTTACATGCCTCTGGTTATCTTAGTCTATTAGATATGGCCTCCCCTGACAAGAGCTGGAAGGGATGCACGAGAGAGCTTCTTATCTGATGAGACTGAGCTGCAGAAGTTTTTAAGGCACCGGGGTTTTCTTTTGTATACAGAAAAAACTAGTTGTAGTGTGATTAGATACCTGCTTTATCTGATGACAGAGAACATGGAGAAGCTTTCAAGCTGCTGTGTAGAATAGGTGTTCTCTTTTGTATACAGAGCCCACAAGTTATAGTTTGCTTATTTCAGTGAACATGTCACAAGATCCCTTATGCAGCTCTGTGCTCTGCCTGTCTGTGTCTCTCTCTCTCTTTCAGCCAGCTCCATGGTTTGTTTACATAAGCTTCTTAGCAGATAAGGCTTCTCCTGACAGTGCAGTCTGAGCCTGTGTCTTGCTGTATTGTGAATAGACTCTTGTACTGTTTATTATTTAACTTAAGTTTTGAGAAGCTCCCTTCTTCCTCACTCCTCACTCCTCACTCCCCCTCCCTCTCTCCCCTGCAGCCTCATGACTAAGTGTGATTTGTTGACATTCTGCCTGTACTAACAAGAGAGATAAGAATCCCCTTTAAAGAAATGGTAAGGTTGTGTGGAGATGTATGTGTCCTGTCATTTGGTTAACAGATGGGTACGGTAGTCCCCAACTGTTGTGCTATCTGAACAATGATATGTGCCTATTCTATACTCCAATATTAAGCTATTTAGCTCCTTGTATTCAAGAAATGTATATGCTAATGTTTTTGTTTATGGGGTTAAGAATGGCATTTATCATTCTCTTGCTTTTAAATATGCCTACAAGGACTCCAACGTATCAGAGCTGCAGGTATTTTTGTCACGGGTCTACTTCCCTGTTCTTTCAAAGGATTCTACCCTTCTTCAAGAACCACAAGGACAATACCCTTTTTAGCCAATCCCTAGTTTAAGTCATGGACATTTCCCCTGCCCATGTAACTATGCCACCAACATGGACAATTTTGATGTAATATCTGGGATTTTTCCTCATGTATGTGGATGTTATTGCACTTATTAATGTGACTGATGTCATAGTTCTGATTACACTACTGATATTTATTTTCTGCTTTTAATGTGGACTTAAACTTTACGCAGTGTGTCCTGTCTCGTCTGTGGAAGCCCAGCCTGCTACCTGCTTTGGACGTGATCCTCACATATGGTGCTTCGGATGGGGCAACGACAAAAAAGGGGGACCCACACAGTTTCTGCAGCACTTGAAAACCCATGCCAAGGGCGAAAAACCGGAAAAATGCCTGGGTTGTGCTAGAACTTATGTCCTGGATAAAGCGGCACTGCGCAGCGTCCGAGCCCACCAAGAGGGATGGCTTTGGCTCTATAAAAGCGAACAGTAGCCTCCGTTGATGACCGAAACCAGCAAAAGGTGCACGAAGAGGCCATGCGTGTCAGGAAAAACCCAAACCCCCCCTGTGATAGGGCTAACCGTCTCCCCCCTCAGGAGCAGCAGCACATCAACAAGCAGCCCCAAGAGCAAGTCCGGGCGATGGCGCAAAGTGTGAAGAGGACCCCAAGCCGTTTCCCCGCCGCCTTTGCCGCGGTACAGGCATCTATGCAAAAATGCCCCTTATATGATGTCGAGGCCTATCTTAGGGTCTTCAAGAGGGCCCGAGCGGGAGAAGTTGCCAGGGCTCAGGGGGCTGAAGTTGGGGGGCCCCTTTTCAAACCCGGGAGAACCCCAAAGGGTTTTTGACCCCCGGGACAGGAGGCCAGGACTATGTTAATTAAAGGGTGAGACCCCTAGCTCGCCCGGGGGTGAACACCAACGTGCGGGCCCGGGGGTACATAATGGACCTTCGGACCACTTGGGCCCCCGCTCACAGTTACGACCTGGTTCACTGGGGAAGAATTGGTTGCACCGGGGGATTTACCCTGCGCAGATAGTGGAGAAAGTGGTCGTGGACAAGTTCATCCGCTCCCTGCCCCCGGGGATCCAGCGTGGGTTGGAAAGGGGACCCCAAAGGCTCGTTAACCTCGTTGAGGGGTATAAAGCCAAAAGGGGACTTACCCCCAACCCGGGCCTCGGGACGCCCCAACCCCGGGAACAGCAAGTCGACGGGGGTCGGGTAAGACTGTCCCATTTCAAGGGGGGTGAAAAATGTCCAAAGGGAGGGGGCCCCGGGGGGGGAACGGGTAGGGGAGAAAAAAATTCCAGATGGAGGCCGGTCAAGGGCCGAGGCTAAACCCAAAAAACACAGCCACGTCTTATTTTTGGGGGTTTTGTCGGGGGCCCCTGGAATATTGTGCAAACTGTCCGCGTCATAGAGCCAATGGAATCGACTGGGCTAGGCGGAAGCCCTTTCGCAAGGCCGTTTGCTCAGCAGAGACTCCCTTAGGACGACTAAAAAACTGAATAAAGTCAATACACCTGTAGAAGCCTAGGGGGACTTTGGGAGTTTGGGTTTTACTCTGGGCATGCCAGCTGTAGACCCACACAGTCCCCCGGGCGGGTTATAGGGGCCCTGGCTCCAGGGGAACCCCAAAGGAGTCCCCCAAGCCCTTGTCAACCTAGAGACTTTTTGTGGATTTTCCTCCCATGAAGGGGGGTGGTGAGGTCCTTATGATCAGTATTTGGGGAGGTTTTCCCCCTGTTTTGGGACTTGTGGCATACAAAGGTCTCATGAAAGGTGAATAATTGTAATGAGGGTAATGCATGCCCTGTGTTTGGTCCAAACCCGTTTAAACCTGACACCACAGCTAGCAGTAGGGGTGACCCTAGAATGGTAAAGAATTTTCCCCTAGCTTTTTTGGCAGGTGAGGGAGGAACGGGAAAGGGGGTTTGGCTGCTATCCCTGACCGGAGGTCTCACGTGAAAATTTTTTGGGACAGTCGCTTCGAGATCCCACACTGAAAAAGCTAGGGAGAATGTCAAGGTCTAAATGGGGAATCTCAAACCGGGGGGCTAATACGGTGTTTCCTCACATGGCGTTCTCAGGATCTATTGTATCAGGTGGACAAATTCCAGGGGAGGTGGTAAAACAACTGGTAGTCCCACAGTTTTTGGGAGGATGTTTGGCCCTTGCCCACAAGCATTACGGGGGGTACCTGGGCAGTAAAAAGACCAAGGAGCGGATCCTTCAAAGTTTTTTCGGCCGGGGTACAGGGGGCTGAACGGTACTGTGAGTCTGCCCTGAGTGCCAACTAACAGCTCCCATGCCCCACTATCGGAGCCTCGGGTGCCGTTGCCCATCATGGGTCCCTTTGAGAAAATTGGGCAAGGGGACCTCGCGGCCCGATAGTAAAGTCCCCCGGGGCCATCGGGTTTTATTGGGGGTGGGGGCTACCCAACCTACCCAGAGGCCATCCGTTGAGGAATACCCCCTCAAAGTGATTCCCCGGGAATTTTTCCTTTGTTTTCCCGTAGGGGATTCCAAAAGATCCTTATGATAAAGGGGCCCCCTTCATTCAAAGGTCCAAGGGGTTTTTGCAAATTATTAAAAATTTAAACATTTGCGCACCAGTGTACCACCCCCAAACTGACGGCCTTGTGGGGGAGGGTTTAATAAGGTGAAGAGTGTTAAAGAGAGTGGTCAGTAAGGATGTAGGGACTGGGACTGCTCTTGCCTTATCAATGTTCTCAAACCGGAAGTTCTCAGTATCCACGGGTTTTTTTACCCTTTGAGCTATCTATGGGCGGCGCCCCCGGGGGTTTCGGACATGCCAAAAAAACCTGGGGCAAGAGTCACACCCCCCCGGGGCGTAATAGAACACATCTCCCAAATGCAAATAGGGTTTGGAGTTATTCCCATAGTCAGAGAACACCTACGCAGGTCAGGAAGCTCAAAGCCCAGTTTTAATAGGTCGGCCCAAATAGGGCTTCAAACCCCGGGGGATCGGGTGTTTGTGTTTGGGTTTCCCACTGAAAAGTAAGTTTCCTGGCCAAATGGCAAAGGGCCTTATGAAATCCTTGAAAAAGTAGGGGAAAGTTTTTTATAAAGATACCAGCCCGGTAGGCGCAAGCCGGAACAGATATCCATTTTAATTTTAAATTAAGCCGTGGAAAGACAGGGGGGACCCGATGCTGTCCACCCCATAGAGGGGTCCCCGAGGGATGTGTATCAGCCCTGTCAAAGTCACAGAAACAGGAGACCTGGAGTTATACAAAGGGGAAAAACTGTTTTGTTCTCAGAACTGCCAGACATACTAATGTCATAAAACATGACATTTCACCCGGGCCGGGGTAAGGTCAACTTTTAAACCCTTTTCGATACCGGAAGCTCGAGGCGAGCATATTGAAAGGGGAAAAGGAGTTTGGCCCGGTGTGATTAGGGTCAGAAGCGGGGGTCGAGTCCAATGTCCATCCCCCCAAAACCAGATGGCTTTCGCTTTGTAAGATTTTCGGAATTTAATGAGGTATCCAAGTTTGACGATACCAATGCCGAGGGTGATGAATAATTGAGAACTGGGTCATCCAGGTATTTCTCCCCCCTACCTTACTAAGGGTTTCTGGGAGGGTTCCCCGAGATAGGGCCCAAAGGGAAAAAACGGCTTTCGCACACCCGACGGACTGTTTCAATTGTCTGCCTACCGTTTTTGGGTTTGCATGGGGCCCCCCACCTTCCAAAAGGGTTTAGGGTTGTCCTTAACCCATCGTCTTAGCTTCAGCATACTTAGACGAATAATAAATTTTGTGAGGCTGGGACAGCCTCTACCTAAAGTACAGGGGGTACTTAACTCCCTAGAGAAGCAGGGTTAACAGTACCCTAAGAAATCGCCTTGGGGTCTAGAAGAAACCCGTACCTGGGATACATAATAGGTAGAGGGATTATAAAAAGCAGGTAAATAGGTAGAGGCATAAGGGATGGCCCCAACCCCAAACCCAAAAAGGGAGGTTGGGGGCCCTTTCTGGGTTTTTTGGGTTATTTGTGCAGTTCACCCAAATTTTGCGGTATAGAGCCCCCATTAACAGCCCGACTAAAAACTAAGTCGTCATGGTGGGTTGGAACCCCCGGGGGCGGGGGGCATTCAGGGGTTAAAGCTGGCTCTGGTAAAAGCCAGGGCCTGATTACCCCGAACTTTAAGAAAGGTTTGTGTACAACAGAGTTTTGATGTGGGGGTGGGTGCAGTGCTTTCCCGGAGGTAGAGGTTTAAGAGCACCCGTCCATATTTAAGCAGGAAATCACACCGCAGAGAGGAAACATTTTATTGTGGAACGGATGTTGGCCATCAAAGGGCCTGGAGTCCCCCAAGTATTATTTTTAGGACCCACTTTCGGCTAATCACAGCCACGCTCCTTAAACTTGGGTGTCCCCGCTAAAGAGCAAGCAAGAGTCACCAGATGGTTTTCCCGACACTGCAAAATTTTAGTTTCTTGTGGGGCACAGGGAGGGGAAAATACAGGGCAAAGCTAGCCTATCTAGGGCGCATTTTTTGGGGCTAAGTGGTCCCCACCCCCCAGGCTCGAACAAGGGGGGGGGGTAGTGAGCAGTGACAGGCGGAGTGGTGGAGGAAGATATTTTTCCCCCAAAAATGCTTTTTCCTATGCGGCCTTAGGAAAAATTTGGACCGTCGTGTCACCGAGTGGCCTGGGCTCGGTGAAGGGGGAAACCCCACATTTTTTGTGTGTCAGTAGATATGAATGTGTTAAGGGTTTTCCCGTCCGCTTTATCCGGGGCGGCTTTTCTGGGTGGTCAAAGGCGGGTGGGGGCCACTCCCACCACCCGGTGAGGCTGGTGCAAGGCTATAAAAACCGAGTCTGCAGGCCCGGGCGGGGCGCTGGGGTTTGCTGGAGCCTATTGTAAGTAGTCATCTATGTGATTTGCAGCTTTGCCCCGGGTCATGAGTGGTCCCTGTATAGATAGGATTTTATTCGTGTATAGTTAGCGCCCCAGCGGGCGGTTTTGTTTTATGTTTTATGCCTGGATTAAGGCCGTGTTTTGTTTTGTTTATATATAAATAAACCCAGGCACAGTCTGGACTTGAAATTTACGGTGTGTCACTGTCCTGTTGTGGAAGCCCAGCCGCTAATGCCGGCCGGGTCCCTCCAAAAAAAATATATATATTATTATATATATATAATATTATATATATATATTTAATAATATATATATATGTTTTTTCTTTCCTCTTTTGGCAGCAAACAGGGTGGACGGTTTGTGTTTTATTGAGGGAATATGTAGTGTACTGGAGTTGATGGTACAGTATACTACTAAAGGGTGAAAAGGTTTAATAATGTTTTAGAATGTGAACTGCTATTTGCACTGTTTTTCTATTATCACTGCACTGAGAACGTTCGAGAATTGACCTCTTTTTCACCCCTGTGTGCAGTTAGGAGCTTCTGAGCATGTCTGTAATTTATGTCCACATGTGATATATTGTAGAAATGTAACCATTTGCAGCTACTCAAGGCTTTGGCAGGAGTAACCATAACAACACCACAGGGTGGGGTCAGATCAGAAAGGTATAAAAGTTAGGCACATTTATTATTCTGAGTCTTTCTGCCAAGGAGTGGGTCTTTTTTCCCTACAAGGGGTCTCTAAGAGCCTCTGCCCACAGGAGTAGCTTTGCAATGTGAGCTTGTCTCTGCAGTGATACCCACCTTCATGGTATCAGTGTGAACAACTGCAGAGTTTGGCTTTAACCATTAGCTTTCCTGGGCACATGGGAGTAGTACAAGAAAGGATTAACTCAGCGAGGGGCTGAGTTTAGGAACATCATAACCCTGTCTCGGTCTACAGAGTGGCTGCACCTGGAAAGAAGGAATTGTGTTCTGAAAGATGTCTGCTGCCATGTGCTGTACCATCTTTGCTGGGTTTGAAGTAAAGAAGCCTGAGACCATTTTCACTGTTAACTCCTTGTCTCCTGCCTGCTCATTTCTGCACTGCACATCAAAGGCACCTCGCCCACCACCCACCACCCCACATGCGGGCAGTCGAGGGGGAGACCACCAAAAGGCCCCAGGGGAACAACTACCACGATTATCCATCCATCCATGCAGACCCCTTCTTTACTGGTGCCGAATGCTGGAGGAGCACGAGAGGTGAGGGTGAGCAAGGTACTAGCCACCGTGACGTGGACCGGATCGAGGGGGTCCATGGCTACCGCTTCCGCCTTCCTCTCCTTTGCCACCTTAGTGCCGCTCTAGTTCACCACATAGATACATACACATATACATATAGCTCAGTGAATTAAATATTCCAGTTGTAATTCGCTATTCATTACATAGGGGAATGTGTTGAGAACAATAAAATATAAAAATGATCAAGGAAAATCACAATGAATCTCCCATACAGTCTGGATTGGAATTTTGCTCAAAAACAAAGTGGAAAATAAAATTTCAAATTGATCTAACTTCAGTGGAAATGCCTCAAGACAAGGAAATGAGGTTCAGAGGTGTGTGCCCTCCACGTGGCTGTATGACCTCCTTACAACACCTGGGCATGCTCCTGATGAGGTGGCGGATGTTCTGGGATCTCCTCCTAGACGTGGATTAAAACATCGGTCAACTCCTGGACAGTCTGTGGTGCAACGTGGTGCTGGTCGATGGAACGAGACATTATGTTGCAAGAGCATACAAAAATCCATAGTTTTTTAAGTATAAAGTAATAATGTTATATAAACGCTGCACAAACAATTTGTTTTATGTTTGTATATGCGTTGATTTATAAATGAAAATCTATTTTCCCTTAGTCCCAACAGCAGCATGACTGCTGTGGTATTTCTGCCCTCTGCGAACTGATAGGACAGATGGTACTTTTAATCATGACAAAAATGTCCATCAAGTAACTAGCTAACTAGTTGTTGCTCCTATATATAGCTGGAAGACCAGCATGCAGTATGGTAATATAATACAAATGAGGAAGACTAGGGCGGGTGCCTTGTACTGCTATTGGGACTTAGGGAAAACAGATTTTCCTGTAGAAATCAATACTTCGTTTAACTCCCACCAGCAGCACAACCACTAGGGATTTACCACGTAGAAAACCCTAGGAATGCCTGATGGAGTCTGAATGGGCTGCAGCTTCCAACATCCAAAGGTTCAAGTTAAGATGGTGTAATGACTAGTGTTGAGGGATGAAAAGTTGAAATCAGGCAGATTTTCACTAAAATCTTGGTTCCGCGATGAAGAGATTATTTTTCTTAAAATCTGCTCCATAAGAGACATCGAGGATTCCAATTGCGCCATTCCCGGTGCTTTCTGTAATTTTGGCGGCCAGGCAATCCGCGCAGAGCACAGGGGGGGGGAAGAACATCACCAGTGTGGTGAGTAGGGATCTCATTGGCTGCTGAAATCATATGACCTCGTTTTATCTATGTCACTGCACTTCCTGATCAGCGCCATTAACTTCTATACAGCCAACAGAACGGATAGTTGTCTCTCTGCTCAGCTTTTTTTAAAAGCTAGTAGAGATTGCTTGCCAGCGTTTTTACTACTGAAAAGGATCCTTGATAGAGTAGTTAGTTTAGGGTACAGCAAGATTAGAGAATTCTAGTTAGTATTAGTCAGAGATTTGGAAACAGCTAAAGTGATCAGAACAGCAAAGCTGCGGCGGGGGGAGGGGATTGGTGGGGGGACCTGGCTCGGGGTGGAGCAGATCCTGGATCAGACATATTTCTCCTCTCAAGCCACTGTGAAATAGCACCAAATTTTATTTCTGCGTAGCCAGTATCCACCACAGTCTGACCTCAGGGTGTCCCTTTCTTGTGGAGTGCACGTCTGCATTTATCCTACATATTTACATATTTGTCCTCTCAGGCCCCGGTGAAATAGCATCCAATTTTATTTCTGCGTTGCTAGCAGCTACTAGTGTTGAGCGATTGCGTTGGCTATCGACATCGGGCGATAGTCGATAGTCGGCCGCTATCGATAAGGTTTTTCGATAGTGAGCATCGATTATGCGCGATGACCATTAAAGTCTATGGGAGAGCAACAACACCTTCATTATTACACCCAAACAAGGCTGGAGAAGCTGAAATTAACATCCACAACAGTCAAATGGATACGTGCTACATCTTAGGCAACACACTTAGGTTATTAAAGTCACAGAAAAAAGTCACAGACCATTTACTATCCCTGTCTTGTACCACAGCCTGACCCTTAAACCTTTATCACCCACAAATTAAAAAGTGCCAGAAGGCAGTTTTGATTTGAACCATCATGTTTTCTTGAACTGGACATTGAATACCCTGTCCTTGGGAAAGCAGCATGAAACCCCAAACCTGCATGACCCCCACATTTTAAAAAGTGCCGGAAAAGGAGTCTTTGAACCAACATTTTAGTTGCACTGGACATTGACTATACCTGTCCTGGGACCCAGCATGAGCCCCAAACCTGCATGACCCCCACATTTAAAAAGTGCCGGAAAAGGAGTCTTTCAACCACCATTTTAGTATCACTGGACCATGACTATACCTGTCCTGGGCCACAGCATGAGCCCCAAACCCGCATGACCCCCACATTTAAAAAGTGCCGGAAAAAGGAGTCTTTCAAAACCCCCATTTTAGTTTCACTGGACATTGACTATACCTGTCCTGGCACAGCATGAGCCCCAAACCTGCATGACCCCCACATTTAAAAAGTGCCGGAAAAAAAGGGGTCTTTCAACCACCATTTTAGTTTTCACTGGACATTGACTATACCTTTCCCGGCCACAGCATGAGCCCCAAACCTGCATGACCCCCACATTTAAAAAGTGCCGGAAAAAGGAGTCTTTCAACCCCCCATTTTAGTTTCACTGGACATTGACTATACCTGTCCTGGCCAAAACCATAACCCCAAACCTGCATGACCCCCACATTTAAAAAGTGCCGGAAAAAGGAAGTCTTTCAACCACCATTTTAGTTTTACTGGTCTTTGACTTTACCTGTCCTGGGCCACAGCATGAGCCCCAAACCTGCATGACCCCCACATTTAAAAAGTGCCGCAAAAAGGAGTCTTTCAACCACCATTTTAGTTGAACTGGACATTGACAATACCTGTCCTGGGCCGCAGCATGACCCAGGGCCGGAGTTACAGGGGGTGCGGTGAAAGCCCAGGCTGGCGTCCGTCATCTATTAACACCAGGTTAAAATGCCCCCTGATGACGCAGCAACGAAAACTGTTCGTGCTGAAGCAGAGTGCGGAAGCGGAAGTGTGAGAACTCCACCCTTTCCCCTCTGTACACAGTCAATACCTGGTACGCTTGCCCCTCCGTATGATGTGGACCAATTGAGCTTCATTTGGAAATACTGTGGTTAACGCTCCTGTTACACCCAGGTCCCCTTTTAAACTTGGCATTTTTTTTTCTCATTTTACTCAACGTCTGGAGGAAATGGTCTCTGTACTTTGTTTCTCTGTCCGTGCTCCATACTCCATGTCCTCTTTTTAAACTACATCTGTTCAAGTTTTCCTGTACCCCCCTTGTACAATTCAGGGGAATTTTTTTAACAGCTATTTTGTAAAAGCAAGTTTTTTAGTACTTAATTCTAGAAAACACTTTTTTTAAAATGGGAAATGGAATCCCACCATGTCTTTGTTTCTCTTTTTTTCATTGAATTAAATGGGTTGTCTCAATACAGGGATTGATAGCTATTTTAAAGATCTGCAAAACAAGTCATTTTGCAATATGTGCCCAAATAACAGTGTCCTACCTATTCCTTTTTCTGACAGCACCATCCCCCTTGAGCCACTCCTTGACAACTGTGAAGAACAAATGTCTACTAGAAACATCATTTTTTTAGAATATGTGCTGTAGTATTGCTGCATGTCTCAGCAAATTGCCCCCAAAAATTAAAAGCATGACCCTTGAGCCACTTTGGTCAATTGTAAGAACAAAGTCCTGTTAAAACAACATTTTAATGGGTTATATGCTGCATTTCAAAGCAGCATGACCCAAAAAATTAATAAAAATGACTTCTCAGCCACTGTTAAAAATTGTGAGGGAAAATGCCACTTAGAAGCCACATTTCTGTTACAAAGACCATGATTAATGCTGTATCTCCAGCTACATGACCCCAAAAAATTAAATAAATATGACTTCTCAGCCACTATTAAAAATTGTGAGGGAGAAATGCCACTTAGAAGCCACATTTCTTTTCCCAAAGGACCATAATCATAAGCTGTATCTCACAGCAACATGACCCCAAAAAATTATAAATATGACTTCTCAGCCACTAATTAAAAATTGTGGGGGAGAAATCCACGAGAATTCACATTTCTGTTCCAAAAGGACCATGATTTTTTGTGAATCTCAAGCAACATGACCTAAAAAACCATTGACAATGCGAAAACTTTTTAAAGATAAGTAAAATGGAATACTTTGGTTGTCATGAAACCTTGCCTGTCTTTTACATCCCCTCACAGAAAAACCCAGCAAAATGAACTGTTGGGAAAAGAGAATAAAAATTGCAAAAGAAATAAACATTTTAAAAAAAAGTTTTTTCAAAAGGAAGTAAAACCAAATTCTGAGTTTGAAAAGCTAAACTCTTAGGGTGTAAGTGGATGTTGGATCCCCCCATTGCAATCCCAATGCGTCGGGAGGTGGGTAAACCCGAGATTGCCAAAATTTAGGTCAACCTAAAAATTTAAACGCTTTCTGCCCAACCTTTGGTTTGGGCCCTGCATGCTGCTCGTGGGCCAAGATGCAGGCACCCTTACTGCCACCTTCTGTCCCCCCTTTCCCCCTGTCACGTCGTGATGTTTTTTCCCACCGTGACATTTGGGGAACGTGAACAGACCAACAGATGTCTCCAGTTGATCAATCACAAGGTCTCCATTTCCTGCATTTTACTCTCTATTGGGGGGGGAAAGGGAAAGTGCGTTTTTTTGTTTTGTAACCGGGGATCCAGGGGGGTGGCCACCCAGTAACTGTTGTTCATTTTGATGGCCTTAATGCGAGGATCATGTTGGAGGAAATGGAGCATCCAAAAGCACTCATGTGAGAGATGGACCTTGATTTCCCAAGCCTCGGGTCGAGGGCACTAGCAAACTGATCTTCCTCATTTTCCTCCTCCGCCTCAAATTCGCGCCAACCTCTTTCCAAGGCAGGGACGTCGGTAACATGGGTGTCTAGGAATACCCTCCCTCCTCCTTCCCCCTTTACCCTCCCCTCCGGCACACTTCAACACAGCCCTGACTTGCCTGAGATGATGCACCCTGAGAGCTGATGCGCCACCGTTGCACTAGCTCTGGACCCCGAACCACTGCCTAATGAAGACCGATGAAATTGTGAAACCGCGGGCCTTGTGGATTTGCCCGAGAGAAAGGCTCCGTGTCCGCATCTGTTGCCGTCTCCTCCTCCGTCGCTGGCGGCCCTTTGTTTTTTCAGAGTGTCCAACGATCGTTCCCAAAGAACAAGATCACCACAATGTTTAAAGCTGACAAGGGCATTGTCCGCACTGACCATTTAGTGGCTTCTTCAAAACTGGCAAGGATGGTGCAGAGCTCTTTCACCTGCCTCCACTCTCGGGGGTTCAACACCCCGGGGTCCGTACCGCTGCTTGTCAGGCCATGTTTCACTTCTACTGCGTAATGGCATTGCGCTCTGCCACAATCGCTGGAGCATGTGGAGGGGGGAAATTTCCAGCGGTTGCCACGTCAACAATGAGACGGTTGACGGGGAGGCCGAGCTGACGCTGCAACGCAGCCAGGCGGGACGAAGCAGGGTGCGAACTCAGACCTCGAGCCTTCTTCAGCAGGCAGTCCAGACCCGGGTAGCTCTTTAGAAATTTCTGGACGACCAGGTTCATGACATGTGCCAGGCAAGGAGTGCTCCACCTACCGATCTTAAGGCGGCCAGCAGATTTCCCCGTTATCGCACACCACCTTGCCTGGCACAAGGTTCTTGTCACCGGGCCACGCTCGGTCTCGTTGCTTAGAGCCGTCCACAGCTCCTGACCTGTGTGGGACGGTCTCCAAGGCAATTAAATTTCAACACGCCTGGTGTCTCGGGGCACGTAAAGCCACCAGAGGACCTTGGGGGAAAGAGCCCGCACCATCCCTGCGGTTTTGAAGAGCGTGCGCCGAGCCTGAGAGCCACCGGTCACCCCCAAGACATCCACCCACTCACCCAGTGAGCTGTCACAGAATATAGCGGCCTTTGGCCGTGCTTACTACCCAAATGTGTCGGTGGTGAGATGGACATTTTCCGGACACAGATCCCGACAAACGCGCTTGAAATTTTAGATGACACTGGCGGGCCAGGCGGGGACGGCTTTCTGGCAAAGAAATGCCTGCTCGCATCTGGTTTTGGGGGCAAGCGGGGGCCATGACGTGGGGAACCCATCTGTGCCCCACCAGACGGAAAGGCAACATTTCCAAGGCCAAAGCCTGGCAATGCCGACATTCAGGCTTTTGGCTTTGGGATGGTTTGGGTTTAAAGTGTTTCTTCTCCCCAAACCTGGAAGACAGAAGGCTGGCTGCTAGACTGGCCGCTGTACGGCGTGCAGGTCGTCAAACTGGCGGAAGGAGAAGGGGTAGGTTGGGTCTCTGGTGGTGCTGGTGGTACTCGGGCGACGGTGGAGGCTGAAGCGGAGGCTGATCCCTGATCATGACTCTGAGAGACAGGGGCAGCTGAGGAACGCTTGGTGGTGGGGGAGGAGGGGGAGGCGGAACAGAGGGTGTGACAGGGGTTTGGAGGCCCGGCGTGGGTCTGGCCTTTTTTTGGCCAAGTGTTCCCTCCATTCAACTCATGCATTCGCTGCATGTGACCTAGACAATGTTTGGGGGTGGTTTTAAACCCCTTAAGGTTCTGCCTCTACTTATCGTTTACGGGAAAGGCGGGATAAAGACATCGCTGGGTGAATCAAGCTTTCTCAAAGAAGGCCCAGGCTTGAGAGGTCCTGGACCTTTTTGACGGCGATAAGCGAGGAGGGGGTTTGCGCTGACCGTGGCTGGCGGAATCATATCAGCGGACTTCTGCGACCGCCCCTCCCTTTTTTTGTGGCGGGACCCTAAATTTACACTACCCCATCGCCTTCCCCTCGCCACTGATGAAGCGCTCGCAAGCAAATTCGCGGAAAAAACCAGGGTGGATCCCCAATGTCATCATCATCATCATCAACACAGGGGACCCTTTGGGCGTCCTGACTTTCTGCATCCAGAAGCGCGGCTACAAGCAAGGGGGACTGCAAGGGGTTGCCAACCGCCCGGATTTTCCGATTGAACCGCTTCCTTCACCTCCTCTGATGGCATCATTAACTGGGCGTCAGAGCAGACTAAATCATCCTCTTGATCTTTTTAACATGCCTTCTGACCCCAACCGCATTTTTGTCCATCAACGAGGTCTTCAGACAATGGATTATCCACAGTGGTGGGGACACGAGGTGACAGGTGGGCTGCTTCATGTTTGGACGGATGCTGATGATGCTGATGACACATTTGTGGCCGTGACTGCGAGGACGAGGAGGTAAACTGCTAGATGCAGGTTGCATTAACCACTGAAGGAAAAGATGGCGACGATGTTCGTTTCTTAGATTCACAGGGCCCTGACCCACGATACAGGCCTGACGTCCTGCAACTGACGATTCGCTGGCATCGTGTTGTCGCCAGCACTGGAAAGGGGACCTTTTCTCGTACCTCACCCCCATGTTCTACCCCCCTCTTTGCTCCCCTTACCACCTCATTTCGCTCCATGTTCAGAAATATAAAAATTTGAGAAGGTATGGAATAGTTTTGGAAAGTCTCTTTTAAAAACGGCAAATCACAGCTATTCTCAAATCCCTCAAAACAAAACAAAATTGCTGGGTTCAAATTTAACTGCAAGTGTCTATCAACAAATCGGACTGGGCAAAAGTCCAAAAAACACGTATTTTGTTATCTTTTGGGATAATAAACCGTATTTTTTGCACCTTTCAATTCACCTGTGGTGAATATAGAATTGCTGTTTTTAAGATTTACGTAGATGCTGCGTCAATGAACAGTGTGGGTGCCAAAAGTCAAAAAAACACGTAACTGTTATTTTTTTGATATAATAAACTGTATTTTTTGCACTTTCAATTCACCTGTGGTGAATATAGAATTGCTGTTTTAAGATTTACGTAGATGCTGCGTCAATGAACGTGCTGGGGGCGCAAAAAATCAAAAAACACTTAACTGTTATTTTTGCTATAATAAACCGTAATTTTTTGCACCTTTCAATTCACCTGTGGTGAAATAGAATTGCTGTTTTAAGATTTACGTAGAGGCCCGGTCAATGAACATGCTGGGTGCGCAAAATCAAAAAACACGTTTAACTGTTATGTTTTGATATAAAAACTTTTTTTTGCACCCTTCAATTCCCCATTGGTGTATATAGAATTGCCGTTTTAACTATTTCGTAGATGCTTACTCAATGAACAGTGCTGGGTGCGCAAAAGTCAAAAAACACGTAACTGTTATGTTTTGATATAATAAACTGTATTTTTTGCACCTTTCAATTCACCTGTGGTGAAAATAGAATTGCTTTTAAAAGATTTACGTAGATGCTGCGTCAATGAACAGTGCTGGGTGCCAAAAGTCAAAAAACACGTTTAAATGTTATGTTTTGATATAATAAACGGTATTTTTGCACCTTTCCCAATTCACCTGTGTGAATATAGAATTGCTGTTTTAAGATTACGTAGATGTGCGTCAATGAACATGCTGGGTGCCAAAGTCAAAAAACACGTAACTGTTATGTTTTGATATAATAAACGTATTTTTTGCACCTTTCAATTCAACCCGTGGTGAATATAGAATTGCTGTTTTAAGATTTACGTAGATGCTGCGTCAATGAACATGCTGGGTGCGCAAAAGTAAAAAAAACACTAACTGTTATTTTGTAAATAAACTGATTTTTGGGAACCAAACCTGTGCTGAATAAAATTGCTGTTTTAAAATTTAGAGTGGCAAAAGGTGGAAAATCAAAAACCAAGTTTTTAATGGTAAAATTTTTTAACACCCTTGAAATGATTCTGTTTTAAAATAAAAGTGGGTTTTGCAGGGGCCCAAAGCAAAAACCCGTTTAAATGTAGGGAAAAAATTAAATGTTTTTTTTCACCTTTTAATTCCCAGGTGAATATAGAAATATTTTTAAAACTTTAATAATAAAATGAAAAAAAACACTACTTATTGTTTTGATATAAAAGGTATTTTTGAACTTTATTCATGTTTGAAAGATTTGGAGATTGTAGGCTGGTATGAAAATGCGGCCAAACAAAACACCCGACTCAATTTTCCAAACCCGGACCAAGTGGTTGAATTTATCAAGGTGGATATCTAGGGATGGGAAAATTATATGAAATTATCTATTAATATTTGCCTAAAAAAATAGTTCTAAATTATTATCCAATAATTTAGGTGCCATTAAAAAGGAATTTCATCAATGTTAATAAAATATTATACAATTTTCTAATAGTTTGGGAACTTATGGCTTTTTTAGATGGTGGTCGCCCCCCCCCCCCCGGGGGCCCCCGGGTTTAAGGGTAGACTGCTAAATTTAGTAACACTGAAACTAAACAAAGGAAAACGCTTTTGGGTTTCCCGTGAAAAAGGTAAATGTGATTTTCCAGCCAACGCAACCATCCCATCCAAAAACATAAGCGAACAAACCTTCTTTTCATCCTGGTTTTTCGTAACAAGAAAAAGCTGGCCTCCAAAATATACCCCAGGAAATGGCGCCGGGGGGGAAAGGCGCATCTTAATAGAGATGCACAGATTTTAACCTTAATTACGCATGATCTGGAAATTTCGATCACCATAAAAACCTTGCCGATTTCAACTTTGACGATAAAAATCGCTCAACACTACCAGCTACCAGAGTCTGAGTTACGGGTGTCCCTGTGTTGTGGGGTGCACGTCAGCATTTATATTACTCATATTTCATGTCTCAAACAACGGTGAAATAGCACCCAATTTTATTTCTGCATTGCCCCTTTGTTGTGGGGCATCTTTGCTGGTTTTGTGGTCAGGCTACTTTAAAATGGATGCCTGGGGTGCCAATAGGACAGTATTCCTGTCAGGGGCTGGAATCAAAAAGGGGCCCGGTGATATGTTAAAAATAGGAAGTAGTAATGGGTAAGCGCCCCATTTGATTTAGCTGCATGTGGCCATGAAACGGTCAATAGATGACTGACAACAGCCCTGGCTCTCACTGAACCCACTCGAACTAGGGCCCTGCCAGCTGAGCCTCCATGTTCCCCGTTGGGATTTTCTTGCTGCCACTACATATATGACAAGTTGTTGGTCCCCGGTGCCAAAAGTGATAGGGGTATCCTGCCAGTTCCCATGTGCCATTTCCAATACCGGTGACTTGTTTTGTGTCAAAGGGGCCCTGTAGCAGCTGCTACCGCTGTACCTGCTACCTCATGTTTTGGTTAGCCATTGAACGGAATGAATTATTTTACAGTGAATTTTTTCTGTTACTCTTGTAGCCTAATTGTCTTGACTAAGATGTACCACGTATCCTGTTTACTGTTGTGGATGTTAATTCCAGCTTCATCTCACTTGTTTGGGTGTAAAAATGAACCTGGTGTTCCTCTCACATAGACTTTAATGGGAATCGGAGATTAATCGAAATCGAAGATCGAACATCGGGAGATGATTCCACAAAATCTGGAATCGACTCGAATAAGATTATTGGCCGAATCGCTCATCACTAGTAATGACTGTGCCTGTTCAGGCCTCAGTGCATTACTAGGCCCTTAAAGTACAGCAGAGACTGCGCTTTTGGCCTTGATTCTGTAACTGTTTTCTTTATACTAGTCTATGATACCTGCTTTGTGGGGATTTACAGGTTCTCCTCCACATCCTCCTGGTTAATTCTGCTAGTCCTAGTGTTGGGCTGCAGATAGTTAAGACTGAGTGGTGATATACAGTTGCTTTTACCACTCATCTTTCTTCCCTGCCAGCGTGTTTTCTGTGTGGTCTGGATATAGGAGGGCCGGTCCAATCATGCCCTGGACCAGGAAATCTGACATAAGAAGACCACTTAAGCTCTTGGACATCGCTTGCAAAAGTCTCTTGTAGCTTGAGCTGGATTATTATTATTGGATTATGTTGCTTGGATTGTGCTGACCTCTTTGCCTATCTTCTTGACCTTCATTTTTGCCTCCAGTGTTTGTGTTGTTTTGCTACCTCTGTTTTGACCTGTATCTTCCTCATTCTTTCTCTGTGTTTGTTTGTCTTGTTCTGTGTTTCACTTGCCTACTGAAGGAAACGTCATCAAGTTGTCACCGATCACCTAGGGTCAGTTTGGGGGGACCTAGCACTAGGGATCACTATCTGTCTTTCCCTGCCTTTGCATCCAGGGCCCAGGGTCCCTTACAAATGGTTTACTCAAAGTTAAGTGTGGGCTCCATAAGCCACACTACAAATTAAATTCAGGGGCATGAAAAAGTTTAGTTAGGTTGTAAATACACAGGTTGAATTGGCTTTGACAAGAACTGAATGATCTCTCTTCTGAAGGATAAATGCCATTCTAAGGGCATGTCCCCACGGCAGAGGACAGTCGGTCGGTTTGTCCTGTTTTAGTGCCATCCCCACGGCTGTGGGGGGGAGGCTTTTCTCCGCGATGAGCAGAGAAAAGCACTCCCCTTTCACATTGATATGCACATATTCCATCCGAAAACTGTATTCGGGCGGAAAACCCGTGCAGTGGGGACTGCTGCACGGGTTTTCCATAGAGCCCCATTGTGCTAGTTTGTGGCCTTTTTTTTAGACAGTCTGCAAAACCACAAACTGTCTGAAAATTCGGCCGCAAACCCGTGCTGTGGGGACATGCCCTAAATGTTTCCCTAACTCGCAACTTTCCTAACTCGCATACTAGACTTCCTGCCTTTATCACATCCCTAAACCTATACTGCACGTAGCATTTGTTCCAGTATCCTCGAGTTCAGGCTTCCAAAGGTCTGCAACACCTGCTCTTCTCCAGCCTGGGAGCAAGAGCGCTATCCACAGTTCAGCAGTCACTCTCCTGTCTAAAGAGCTCACAACTTTTATAAAAGAGCTTTCCCTGGTGTCACCTAATGAGTGCAAACAACTCAAAATCTGGAGTGGAGTTGACCTTGTCTCCAAACTATATGCTGCAGAATCCTCACACCATTCAGGCTACTCCGCTTGTAATCCCTATTGTGAGTAAGGAGGATTTTGCAGCAAGAGACTTAAAGGGGTTTTATTGCTACCAGGATTGCTTTTTATGTTAAAGATCTTGCAAAAACAAGTCACTTTGCAATATGTGTCCATTAACAGTGTCCTATAATCAAAGCCCTATTCCAAAAACTGTTTTTTAAAAACTCTTTTATTGTTACTAATTTTATAGGGTGTCAAAAAGGTCATTTTTGCTGCTTTTGGGGTCATGCAGTTGGAAAAGACAGCGATATTCAAGGTTCTATTCAAATAAATCTTGTTTCAAATATTCATTTCTTCCTGCTAATTTTATTCTCAGTGTCCATAAGGGCATTTTTGCTGGTTATGGGGTCAGGCTACTGTGAAAGGGGTGCCAGGGAGACCAATAGTGCTGTACTCTTGTCAGGGGCCCTAATCAAAAAGGGGCCCATTGATAGGTTAAAAATAGGAACTAATAATGGGTGGGGGCCCCATTAGATTTAGCTGCATGTGGCCATGAAACAGTTAATAGACAACTGACGGCAGCCCTGGCTCCAAGTCTAACTATGGCCCCACCAGCTGAACCTAAGTGTTGCCCATTGGGATGTTCTTGCTGCCACCACATATATGACATGTTCTTGGTCCCTGGTGCAAAAAGTGATAGGGGTGTCCTTCCAGTTACCATGTGCCATTTCCAATACCGGTGTCTTCTTATGTGTCAAAGGGGCCTCGTAGCAGCTGCTACCGCTGCACCTGATATAGGTACGCTGTCCTTTTTTTCTGTGACTTAAAGCCAAATTGTCTTGACTAAGATGTACCACGTATCCAGTTTACTGTTTTGGATGATAATTCCAGCTTCACATCACCTGTTTGGGTGTAAAAATGAACCTGGTGTTACCCTCCTATAGACTTTAATGGGAATCGACGATTGATCGGGATCGTAAATCATAAATCGGCGCGATATTTCTCAAAATTGGCAATCGCCAAGATATTTTTACTTGTCGCTCATCACTATTTGACATTCCAAAATTTTCTTCTAGCAGCACTAAACTTACACTAAAACATAATTGTCGGCATATAAATTTCTCCCTGATAAATCCTAAAACAGCACTTGTACACTATAAACATTTTAAACATTGTTCTGCCCTTTTTTTTAGATATCCAAACTTGCTTGCAACGCCTTTGAAATATCTCTTAAAACATCATAAAACATTTGCACACGTCAATATCAGACGCACATGTAACTCTCATCATACTCAGAAGAAGATAGGGGGAGTGATTCGAGCCGGAAAACTTGCAGCATAAGACATTTTCTTATGCTTTAATGCCGTGATAGACGCGTATAACTGCTAGTAAATAAACCGATGATGGGGAGAGTAACTTTAAACCAAAAGCACTCAGACAAGACATGATAAACTAGCAACGCTCAGCCGAGCGATTGCAGATGCATTCAAATTACATTACAGTACAATTATAGACACGGCCATACATTAAACATTAAAATATTGGTTATGAGCCTAAAATCAAGAAGTTCTTTACTTGGGTGGCAGAAGAGCAGGTCCATCACACACCCTTAGATCAGATGGGTACTCAGGCGGCTTTTCTTCAGACATATAGACATATATACCTTTATGGGAATAAGAGGCATCTCGGACAGTGGGAATAGACCTTGACAAATTGCCTGTTGCAGAGACATGGCTCTCAGCACACGGTGATGAATGTGCTGGGGCATAAAATAGATCTCAGGTATAAGGAGGTTGTGCTTGCCATGTGGGCTGTATCAACAGTATCCCACCCTAATTACAGAAGGAATTTTGTCACGAACGGTGGTGGGACCAAGGGGAGCACCTGGTGGTCCCACGGGAGGAATGAAAGGGGTATCATACACAGCCAAGTTGGAAGAAGTGACCGGACTATAAATGGTGAACTTAGTGGCAAGGGGTACCAGTGCAACCTCCGGCGGCACTTCTCCTCCGATCGTTCCACTGCTCTCCGGATGATCAAACACGTCTTGACAAACACGTCCACTCTCTCCTGCTGACACACCAACTGCTGTACTTGGCTTGGTAGGATGGTTAACCACTGCCTCCGGCTCCTGATAGAAGGAGAAGAGATCTTCCTTTTCCTCCTCTTCAAACCAGATTACTCCCGCAGAGGCTGGCTTGTGATTCTCCAGGTGCACGGGTAGATCTAGCTGCTGCTTGGCAGCGGCCCAGTATCCATGCAAGGGCATGCATTTCGTATACCGCACATTCTGACCAGGGATCAAGTTGTGGTCCCAGCGCTTAACAGATCGTCGATTTACAAAGATGTCATGGCCCGTTTTGTCTTCTTTGATGAAGCCATAGCCAGCGTGTATATCAAATGACTGGACGACACCATTGGTTCGGCACTTGCGCACCCAGGTAGCAGTGGTATTGAGACCGCTAACAACATCTGCGGCATCACACTCAACTTTTAAAAACTTCTCCCGGCTCCAGGTGACCTTGGCAACAATCTTCGGGAGATACAAGCATTGTCACATAAGGATCGGGCGGGGCACAGTAATAGATGCTGCTGGCATGCCCGTTGCATCTCACGTATTCTGCCCATCTGGATTGCTGGCTGCATGGCAGACTGTGGCTGGACTGGCTGGGCAACCGATGGTCTGGTTGTTGTCTCACCCATCGTAGGAACAGGCTTTGGATTTTGGTTCGGCTTCCGCAGGGCCAGCACTCCCTTGAAGTAGTGCCCGGGCTGAGTTAGGTTCTTTCTCAGGAACCATGGCATTCTTCATAGCCACCAGTTGCAGGGTCACCTCTTCCAAAATATGGGGTTCATCTCCAAAGCTCCACTGGAGTTCTAGGCTGGGTGGATCCACTTGATCAGCTTGGTTAGTTGTAGTGCCACAACCACTTACTCTCTCTCTCTCTCTTTCCCTCTCTCTCACCAACTTGCTACCACTCCAACTCACTCCTTGCAAACAAGTGAAGCATGGCTTAATGAAACTGGGGGAGGTTACCAAACATAGTGGTCACTCCTTCATTATTTTGACACCACGCCTCTCTTTTCTGCCACCGTTCTGTTTGGGTGTGAAATGACTCAGCAAACTCTTCTCAGGGTCACAGAAAGTCCAAGAAGACAACAAGATGGTGGTTGCAGTTCATGCGTTTCAGTGGCTAGAATCACTGTCTGGCTTGCAATTCACACAGTTGGCACATACACAATTCGTCTTAGTACTCACAGTCCATAGATACACAAATAAAGATGTTAGCATGGCTTTCTTCTTTCTTTCTCACGATGGCTAGGAAATTTCTTCACATCTTGATTGCAGGTCACACTTAAAGCTCATCCCGTTCGTGACGACATTTTGTGGTGCACCGGAGTGCAGAGAGGGGGCAGAGAAGAGGTGGACAGGAATAGTAGCTATAGGCCCACCAGGACTCGGCTGTCATCACAGTGGCTAGTACCTCGCTTACGCGCACCTCTCATGCTCCTCCAGCACCCGGCACCAGTGAGGAGGGGGTCTGCATGGATGGATGGATGATGGTGGTAGTTGTTCCCCCGGGGCACACTTGGTGGGTGGGCTCTTTTTCGATTGCCCACATGTGAGTGTGTGAGGTGCCCTTTATGGGTGGTGCAGATATGGGAAGGCAGGAGACAAGGGGTTAACAGTGCAAATGGTCTCAGGCCTTTTTACTTCAAACCCGGCAAAGATGGTACAGTACATGGCAGCGGACATCCTTCAGTAAACAATTCCTTCTTTTCAGATGCAGCCACTCTGTAGACCATGACAGGGTGATGATGTTCCTAAACCCAGTCCATCGCTGAGTTAATCCTTTCTTGTACCACTCCCGTGTGCCCAGGGAAGCTAATGGTTAAAGCCAAACTCTGCAGTTGCTCACACTGATACCATGAAGGTGCAAGCTCACATTGCAAACCTACTACTATGACAGAGGCTCTTAGAGACTCCTTGTAGGGAAAAAGACCCACTCCTTGGCATAAAGACCCAGAATAATAAATGTGCCTAACTTTTATACCTTTCTGATCTGACCCCACCCTTTATTGTTGTTATGGTTACTCCTGCCAAAGCCTTGAGTAGCTGCAAATGGTTACATTTCTATAATATATCACACCTGGACATAATTCACAGACATGTTCAGAATCTCCTGACTGCACACAGGGGTGAACAAGGTGTCAATTCTAGAACATTCTCAGTGCAGTGATAATAGAAAACAGTGCAAATAGCAATTCACATTCTATAACATTATTAAATCTTTTCACCCTTTAGTAGTATACTGTACCATCAACTCCGGTATACTACATATTCCCTCAATAAAACACAAACTATCCACCCCGTTTGAAAGGAAAGATAAAACATTATTACCCCAAAAATACTTTTTGATTCAGACAGTGATATAGAATTCTTTAACAGAAATCTGAAGAGACACAAATATCAAATTAATAGCAGGAAATACATATCAGTAGTGCATTCAGAACTATGACATCAGTCACATTAATAAGTGCAATAACATCCACATGCATGAGGAAAAATCCCAGATATTACATCGAAATTGTCCATGTTGGTGGCATGATGACATGGGCAAGGGAAATGTCCATTACTTAAACTAGGGATTGCCTAAAAAGGGTCTTGTCCTTGTGGTTCTTGAAGAAGGGTAGAGTCCTTTGAAAGAACAGGGAAGTAGACCTGTGACAAAAATACCTGCAGCTCTGATTTTTGATTGCATAAGGAGTTTATTAACAACCAAATCGTCTAATACATGCACACACCTAGCCACGAGACGCAGCTCGGGAATAAATTACATCCACACATTTATGCATACATTCAATATTCAATATTCCTAACAACTAGGGATTTATGTAAATCCCATGCTAATATATACTAGTTGCAGCATGCAATTTTACACTATCATCCATACACATTTCTACTGTAACGATAACTACTTAAACTAGCTTTAGACCTGTGTAAAGGAAAAAGTTAGTGGGGAAGTGGGAGGAAGGTATGCAGGGGGGGTGGGGGGGGGGGGGTGCGATAGATAAACACAAGGCCCGAAGCTTTATAAAATGAACATGCACAGACACATTGAGGGAAGAGGGTTATATGAAAGGACAAATATTCAGCAAATAAGCAATAAGCCAGAATATTTGTCTCACCAGATTTCCAGCTGTATAGTCTCTGAGCTGGCTGTGAATCAGCCGCCGACAATCTTCCACTGCCATCCTGTGTAGAACCAAGCGGTTCCTGGAGATCCATAGAGCATCCTTAAAGCAGTTTATAAGGCGCCAAGCCTCCTGGATGGCCGCAACTGTGTGTACCCCAGGGAATAGCTCATATAGCATGGACGTGTGCTTTACATTTTCCCTGGGTACGAAGTCTTTAAGTTTGTGCAAGAGGGAATCCAACAAACGCTGAGCAAAGGGGCACTTCCAGAAAAGATGGTATACGTTCTCCTCCACAAAACGACACCGCGGGCAATACCGCGTTTTACTCAGATTACGGGCATGCATTAAGGACCTGAGGGGCAGTCCCCCCTGGATGACCATCCACGACATGTCCTTGTGTTCATTGGTGGTCCTGCAAGAAGAAACCAATTTCCAAACTATTAGAGCCGTGTCGCCCGGATACCGTCTCCAGCGTGTCTTTGGCACTGATAAGCTTGTGGATGACCTTGGACTTCCACAAGTTGGGCTTCAACCCCTCCAGATGGCGCTCCCTCACAAGCCGGATGACCTGCAGCTCTGATACGTTACCGTCCTTGTAGGCATATTTAAAGCATGAGAATGATAAATGACTTACTTAACCCTATAAAGAAAAACATTAACATACACATTTCTTGAATACAAGAAGCTAAATAGCTCAATATTGGAGTATGGAAAAGGCACATGTCGCTGTTCACACAACAACTGGGGGATACTGTACCCATCTGTCAGCCAAATGACAGGACACATACATCTCCACACAACCTTAAAATTTGCATATTTAAATCACAGTAATCACAGACTGCAAGAGAAAAAACAAAAACGAGACAGCACTCCCTAGCGCAATATTGCGACTTTGAATAAGAACCACTAGTACTTATTTTAAGCACTAACCTTCTAGTGTTGTGCAAAGAAAGGCACAACACTTTTTTAAGCACCCAAATATTTGGAACCGAAGAATCACGGTCGTCCGCAGCCGTCTGTCCGTTTTGCTCCGTACGCCCGATGCACGGGGTCAGGGTAGTAGCGATCCAAAAGGTGTGAAGATTTTCTCCAGTTTGCCCAGAAAAAAACTCCTTTAAATGGACTGTAATGACAGTGCTGGACGTCTTTTTAGTTGAAGATTTATTACAAATAGCAATTGGAATACATGTTTCGTGTGTAGACCACACTTCCTCAGTTCCACAGATTAGACTTCTTTTTATTCCTTCTCTTTCTGATTACCTTACTAACTTTAAAGTATACACCACTTCTTTTAGTTCCAGGATCTCAAAAGCTCAAAAAATGTCCACTGA